>VKOC01022363.1:0-47235 GCA_009364415.1 Spea multiplicata | reverse complement strand
CTCTGGCTCCTCCCCCCTCCCATACACCGCTCTGCCTCTCTACCCAGCTTCGTTACTGACCGGCACTTTCACTGCAGCTTCATAGAAGCCTCAGTGTAAGTGAAGGTGAGTAACCGAGGCTGTCTGTGCGATGCAGAACCTCACCGGCTGACCGAGAGGATGATTCTGGTTTTTTTGTGTTGAACCTTTGTGTGTTTTTTTCATTTCCCAAAAATTGGCTTTGTGACAATTTTTGTTGAAGGAAATTCTCATCATACTTTTTCCATTACTGGTACTGCCATAAAACAGCTTTTACCATTTTTTTGCTGTTAATGTGTGTATTTACATTAGACGTCAGTTGACCAATGCCATTGCTGTACAAAAGGCCATTTTGCCGCATTTGCTTGTATTGTAGCTCTCGCCAACATACAACCGCATGTACCATGTACTGAGCTCCACTTTCCCATTCTTCTTCAGGGCTTATTCTCTGGTGGATTCCAGTCAAGTCTCCACGTTCCTGATTTCAATCCTTCTCATAGTCTATGGCAGTTTCAGGTGAGTGTCTGTGTTTATATTTAATTTATATTTAATAAATGTATTTATGCTTGTATAGTTGGATTTATTCCTTTTAATGGGCTATTCTGTGCTTAGATTATTATAGTTCTGTCTCCATTTGCCGCTCCAGCTCTGGGACTGTTGGAGCTACAGGGTGTGAAGCATGGTCTTTCTGTAAAGAACACTAAGAAGCAGAATCTTTCATAGTGGCAATTGTTGGCCATGCTTGTGTAGCAGAAACAACCTTTTAGGGCTGTGGACGTTTGGGCGTTGTGTACCCGTTCGTCTCTCAATGTCAAGCTGCGGTTTTCTGAAGCTGTTGGCTGCTACCTTATTTTCTCTTTGCAGTTTTCTTTTCCTTGAATCTCATGTGCAGAATGTTGAGCTCTTGCAAAAATCCTGACAAAACACGATTTGTGAATTGCTTTTTTTATTGGTATTTCTTTCTTTTCATCTCTTTAGGTCTCTCAACATGGACTTCGAAAATCAAGACAAAGAGAAGGACGGTAGTGGCTCCCCCGGAACATTTAGTGGGAACAGCACCAATAATAGTAAGAAATTTGTGTTACACGGGGTCTCAATGTGTCCTGCAGTATGCTGCAGTTGTAAGCAGGGGCAAGTGATGCCAGTTCATAAAAGCTTTGGTCTGTAGGGGAATGATGCTGTTTGGGTTAAATCCTCATAAATAATATGATCCAATCTTTCTTCCAGGTATCCAGACCATTGACTCGACTCAGGCTTTGTTCCTCCCTATTGGAGCTTCTGTGTCACTGTTGGTCATGTTTTTCTTCTTTGACTCTGTACAGGTTGTTTTTACTATTTGCACTGCAGGTGAGTATGGTCCAGATGAATTATAGGGGTTCCTAATATTGCTTTGGTACTGATACCTTACTTTGTGTGTTACAGTTCTTGCGACGATAGCATTTGCATTCCTCTTACTTCCCATGTGCCAGTATCTAACCAGGCCCTGCTCTACTCAGAACAAGTAAGTATAAGCTTTGTGATGCAGCGTTCCCCAGATATCTTTCTGTTGACATCTTTCCACCCCTGTAGATTTACTGTATTATACTGAGGACACGGTCAGTAATAGTATGGAAGATCAGGCTGTCTGACCTCCTGGTCTCGCTTAACCATTAACTGAGTTCCAGAAATGCATGTTTTTTAAATGTTGCCATTCAACAATTTTTTTTATGTATCATATTTTCTTTAAAGTGGAGACTTATGAACATTACCAGCTATGTTTTGTGCCCGTGTTTCTTTCTTTTCCATGCATCTCTAATCTTTGTGCTTGTTGTGCTCATCCTCCTCTTATTTGCTGATTTCCATGCCTGCTATCTGTCTGTCCACTTGCGTAATATTAATAGTTTTCTGGCTCACTTCGTTGTACCCCTGCTTTACTTACCGCCCCCTTGTTTTTGCTTTTTCCTGAATGCGATGTATTGTTGGCTTGCTGCCTTGAACACATTCACTTGTTTGACTTTTCCATGTCTCCAGTTTGCTTACCAGGCACCGAAGAGTGCATTGTTTGCATGTTCATGAAGCCAGTGTCAGATTAGTCATAAGATCTGGCTAATGGGCTATCTTGATGTACCGCTGCTGTAACATACATGTAAACCTCAAGCTAGGTACAACATGTTTCCACCCATGTTGTGCGGTGTCGTTCCAGGCTGCGGTTTGTGTATTAGCACAGTGTTTTATAAAACCTGCCCCAAATCTTACAGTACAGATTGAACACGTTAATCAACCGGACTGAACAATGTTTTAATTTCATGCTAAAAATGCATTATTTGGCCTTAATAGGAATTTATCCCATTGGCTGCTCTCAGATTAGTTTGCGCTGTGATAAACATATTTTTTTATTATTATTATAAAGTATAAATTTGAACATTCTCTGTGCTAGTGACTCTAGCTACTGGATTTTTTTATGTAGGTTTATTCCTTGTAAGCACTAGAAGTTCTATAAAGATAATGCTAAGCCCATTTTATGTTTTTCAGAATCTCGTTTGGATGCTGCGGCCGCTTCACTGTTGCTGAGCTGCTTTCATTTTCTCTTTCTGTGCTGCTTGTCCTAATTTGGGTTCTCACGGGTCACTGGCTGCTCATGGACGGTGAGTTTTATATAGATAGATAGATAGATAGATAGATAGATAGATAGATATAGATATATATAGATTAGTTCTAGTTGACAGCTTGTTAGATAAACAAATCAAGCGTTTGTATATTGTGTTCAGTACCAAGCTCCTATACATTCTGGACCATATATAAATATATACACATACACATATATATACACATACACATATATATATATATATATATATATATATATACATATATACATATATATATACACATACATACATGTGAACACTTGATAACAAATAGATTGGTGGCTGGTAGAGTTGGTGATTTTGCATTGTTCCTAAGTGGAATGAAATCTTGGTATGCAATTATTTTGATATATCATTTTTATACTATTGCAGCCCTGGCCATGGGACTATGTGTCGCTATGATTGCCTTTGTTCGTCTGCCCAGTCTGAAGGTGTCCTGTTTGCTGCTTTCTGGGCTGCTTATATATGATGTATTCTGGGTAAGTAGAAGTCATAATAACAGTGAAAAAGTAGTATCTTTAGCCCCATTCTGTTTTCAGTGCTCTTTATGTGTTGTAACTAGATATGTAATCTGTATAATACAATAATACATTGTTCATTTTGCTTGAATGCATTTACTATCCTTCTGAAATGTAAAATTCCCCTTTCGTGTCCATGGTGTCCCTTCCTGTCTATTTATTTGGCTTTGTTCTTTCAGGTTTTCTTTTCTGCCTACATATTTAATAGCAATGTGATGGTAAAAGTGGCCACCCAGCCTGCAGATAATCCTCTGGATGTGTTATCTAGGAAGCTTCATCTGGGACCCAATGTTGGAAGAGATGTCCCTCGGCTATCCCTACCAGGGAAATTAGTTTTCCCAAGGTAAGCGTGTAAGCAGGAGAGATTAGTAAATATCCAAGATATTGGAGAGTATGTATTTGGTGTTTATATCCTAAAGCATCAGTTGGCAGGAAAGTTTGCAAGAGCTAGGGTTTCAACTCCCTAAATACACCATTCATTATGAAGTCGGACACCTGGCAAACCTCAATATATTACTTAACTCCCTGCATTAATGTGCAGTTCAATTAGTGTGGCGAAGTTCAATTGATCACAGATTTAATATGCTTTATACTGGGCCATCCAGTTTTTTCTTGAAGCAGAAGCACCTTAGGGTTGGCCTTTCATACTGTAAAGTGGTTTCGGTGAGGTGAATCAGCAAGTACTTGAGTATCTTGATTATCAATCATTTGCCTAAAGAAATCAAAAACGCATGGCTATGGCAGTGTCATGATAAAAAGTGTATAGTGAATAGTAATACCTGACTGCAGCTGTTTATTCGTAATAAGCACCTAACCATTTGTAACACAAGTTTTCATGTAGTTCCACAGGCAGTCACTTCTCCATGTTGGGAATTGGGGACATTGTGATGCCTGGACTTCTCCTGTGTTTTGTCCTGCGCTATGATAATTACAAAAAGCAGGCAACCGCCGATCCATGCGGTGCCCCGGGGACTGCCAATATCTCTGGCCGTATGCAAAGGGTTTCGTATTTCCACTGTACGCTCATTGGGTACTTTGTGGGTAAGTAGTCCATAGCAGGACATTTAACCAATGATATTCAATGTACGACACTTTGTTAGCAGCTACGGCACAATTTTTTTTTGTTTTATCTTTCACAGGACTGTTAACTGCAACAGTGGCTTCACGTATTCACAGAGCTGCTCAGCCTGCATTGCTCTATTTGGTCCCATTTACTTTATTACCGCTCCTAACCATGGCTTATCTAAAGGTAGGTTTGTTACCTGAAATTTGCTTCCAGTATTTGCTCTAATTTCAGACAACCAGTAAAGTCTACATATGGTACAATACGTTTACTGTATTTTCTCGCATTAAGGGTGACCTTCGTCGGATGTGGTCGGAGCCGTTCCATGCCAAGGCCACCAGCACTCGCTTCCTCGAGGTATGATGGGAGCAGAGGACACTCGAGGCCAAACCTAGCAGAATTTGTTAACCTTTTGGCTTTATCACCTCTGAAAGACTCTATACATACTCGACACAGCTAGAGCTGACGGACCTTGGATGAATGGATTTTGTGAAAAATAACAAAAGTTAAAAAAAAAAAAAAAAAAGACATTCATGGAAAAGGGTTTTGTGGCTTTCTTCTTTGTGTGTCTTCGCTGTAAGGTCATAGGACGGCTATCCTTACACATGCTCTCAACAGCGGGTTTTGGACTCAATGTGGAGCTCAAACTAACAAATAAAGCAGGAGCTAGAAGAATGATTTTTAGGGTGTTAACTCCATAAACTTTTGAAGTCTGGCCCATTAACAGCTCTACGTAGCATGTGACATTAAAGGCCTTTCTGCTATGGACGATTTGAAATCCCTTGCAGCCTTTGGGACCAGACCTAGTGAGGAGCAACAGTGCCCTCTTACCAGCTATCCATTCTCTTTTTTTGTTTTGTTTAATATCTTCTGTGGTGTGAAGTGACTTTTTAGATCTCAGCCAGTGTGTGAGATACAAACATAGTCTGATGTATTTAATTCCATTTCACCCCGCTTCACTTTGCAGAAGGTGAGACTGCAATACGTATTTTCTATAAATATAAATACTTGCAGAAGAGTCCAGTTAAGGTCAGGCCTGCTGTGGTCTGTCGCATGTCCTGCAATTTCATCTTTGGCTTTATATGACTAATCCATCCATGCAAAAGTGAAGCCTCAGTTCCAATCCAGTGTATCGTGTGCTCGTTCTGATGTATTCATGGGCTGTTTAGTGACTGTATTTGGTTCTGATCAATGTAGTGACCTAGGGCAGATGAAATGTCCCAAACCCTTTGTCTCTTCATCATTGCGCAGCAGTTTTAGCAGTTCCCTTCGGACTTTTGCATGTCTGACTTGCTGCGCTCATCGCTCCCTCCATCATAAATAATGTTATCTTCCTGTAAATACATTTTTTCTTTTTCTATTTTTGTGTATTTTAGTATTGTTTCATTTGTCTGCTGTATTTCTGAACCTCTCATGTGACACCCACCAATGGAAAAAAAAATCCCTGACAAAAAAAAAACCTTCAAACATGGTGCTGTCGTCATGCCTCTGCGACTTTTCTCGTGCTCTCTGACTTGGTCTCTATTGAAAGTCTGTATAGTGTGTATAGCTTAATTGTCCTATGTGTGTGAAGGTGCTTCTCTTACAGCGTGGGAATGAGTTGGAGAATATTAGTATGTATTTCTCCTGGCAAGTTGCTGTGGTTATGATGCATGGATAACTTGATAATGGGTTTCATAAATATCACCATGAAATTGTCCCCCCGTTCAATATTTTTGCTGAAGGGGTATGTCACGGTAGGTAAGTCTTTATAGTACTTTTATGCATTTTCACGTTTTCTTTATATATTATATAAATAATATATTTATATAAGTATTTAAAAGAATATTTTTATTTTAAGCTAGGTCTAAAAGAAACACCCTTCGACTGCCGATTGTTTCATATTGATGCCTATTTAACACATGGCTTATGCCCTTTCGAAGCTTAAAGCTTTGTGTGATTGTTACATCGTCCTGCAATCAGAGGTTCTAACAAGTACTTGTAGTATGATGTAATTGTGTCTGCCACTACAAGGCTTTATTATGTATTCTGTATTAATAGATTCTAGTGAGAAGAAGGTTCTATTAATCGAAGTCTGGAGTCATCTATAATGCACCATGTTAAGGGGAACTGTCGCCATTGCTGCTTTTAGCATATCTAAGTTTATTAAACCTGCCTGTGCCACTACCGTTTCATCTTGTCAGTTTATTTGTTTTGAGACTATCTGGCTTAAAGATAAGGAACCATTTTAGCTTACAGAGGGAGAACTAGCTTGTTTAAGAACATCTGTGGTGTTGATATCTATATTTTTCACTCTGCAACTTTCCAAATTCAGCTGCCGTCAGAGTCATGGTAATTTAACAAAATGTGTCATTTGCCCAAATCCTGAGGTTTTTACAGTTCCGTATGTTTACGAATTAAAGTCTCGCTATATATATATATATATATTATATATATATATATATATAATATATTTATAATGTGTGTAGTAAACTCCCAACTTATGCTAACTCTGGGACTCTTCCCCACCTTTCTTCTCTTCGGCTTTGCATCACTCCTCCTCTCCATAAAATTGGATTCAGAACTTCAGGGCAAGGAGTTGATTTGTTAATGATAGCTGTGACACATTGACACGCAGGTCTCCATTTCTAGAAGGTAAACTGAAATAAATCTCTCCAAAACAATTATACTGACAAGTAGAAGCTTAAAAATACTAAAGGCACTGATGGTGACAGTTCCCACTTAAGGTGGTTGCTCCCAGTGGTCTGTCTATATAATATATATATATATATATATATATATATATATAATATATATATACGGTATATATTGTATACACACCAAAAAATTACATCTGCATATTTCTTTCCTATTTCATCTCAACATCATTATGCAGCTACATTTAAAGTATTAAGCTAACACAGAGGAATGTTTGGGAAACGTGGCAGATCTGCGTAAAGAAACCTGGAAGGAAACTGCCTACCATCTGTGTATTTTAGTAGTTTCCGTGCTACTCATGGGTCTTTGTTTACTAAAGCAGTAGTTGTGGTTCAACCCACTGTGTTTGTTGCCTGAAGGACAATGCTTGGCTAGCTGATCCTGCGACAATTGCCCGTTGTTTAATCAATGAGGTTACTTAAAAAAAAAAAAAGTAGATATCACTATACACTGTACAGGGCCAGCTTTTAGATTAGGAGAAACTTGCCAAGAATATTTTATAATGCATAATGATTTCAGTAGGTTACACCACAACTGTCCTACATCCCTCTCCTTAAATAAGTTGTGTATGTTGAAGTATTCACATTTTATTTGGAGGAAGGGCTTTAGGCAGGGCCTGGACAACGTTAAACTATCAAATAGCGTCATAAAAAAGTTTATTATGGAAAATCAAAAGGCTAAAACTTGGATAACTCATGTGCGTATGTTATGTTTGGAATGTCCTAAATCAAAACGGAAAATTGGGCGCACAAGAGCCTTATTCACTTCAGATATTTTCAGCGTTTTCATGACGGTTATTTATCTTTCCCAGCTCCTGGGCATGTACTCGAAAGTTTGTGCTCTTCTTTATACCAAATGTACCACTTTGCATCATTTTTAGTGTGGTGTCTGGGTGCAGATAATGAGTTCATAATTAGCACCTCACGTCATTTAAAAGTAAAAGAAAAACCTAGTTTATTTTAAACCCATGTTTAGCAGGATATGTAACTGTAGCTTCTTAATTGCAAACGGTAAGTTGCGCGCCAGACCCTCGCTGCCCCCCCCCCAGTACTTTGCTTCCCGTAGGATATGAGGGGGAAATACTGCCATTGTATGCCTTCATACAACATTACCATCTCTGAGGACTTTTCCCAGTGGATTGTCGGACGTGCTGGATAGACCTCGTAGGGTATGGGTCATATATGTAAGTTGAACATATTTGTAGAAGCCAACCAAAATATATATCCATAAATAAAATCCAGTAGACAAATTAAGAAGAAAAAAAATAAAATTAGTAGAAGAGACTGTCCGTTCCGCCTTCCAGTTCTAATTAGGAAAATATAAAACTATTAAAGTTTTCTTTTTTCAGGTTTTTGTGTGATATTAAGGATTCAGCGCGTTGAAAAAAAGACCTGTGACCTAAAATAAAGCAAGCATAGTATGATTAATTTAAAACATTCTTTTATTACCATGGAAAAAATCTTCTTGAACGTGTTTTTTTTTTTTCACTGCTGAGCCCACAATATTTTATGGCAATGCTAATTTTCCTCCATAGACATTGATTAGAGTTTGGCTGGCAAATTGAGACTGCTTTGTTGTGTTTAACAGGCTGTATGTTAAGGAGGTCGGGTATTTGTCTAGTAGATGGGGCTGAGATAACGTCTGTAAGTGCAATGAAAAGACTAATCTGTAGCTGCCTGGAACAACTTAATGGTTTCAATCGGATACTAGTAGTAGAGAAATGTTAGCGAGAGTTCCCTATTTAACTGTAGAATGCTGCTGCTCACTTTGGAGAAGGGGGTAGAAATACAGCATGCCTGTATTATATATATGAGAATGAAAGTGCTGCCTGTCACGTTTGTGTGAGTGGTTTGGTCTGTAGGCTGTCGTATGCCTGGAATACCTTGCATGAACCTTCATAATGCAGCATGAGCTTGAAGGGGAACCCCCAGGCTTATCTGAAGGCCCAGGGAGCAAAGCCTGGCTGTAATCAGTTTCCATTGCTCTCGCTTATATAGAGTAAGATGGTTGCAGGTCCTGCAATTGTTGTAGGTTGGTGCCTCCGTACTGCTGAAGAGCGTGATGGACTGTCTGCATTATTGCCTCTTTTGTGGAGAAATAGTGGAACTGCACAATGTGTTCTATGGGTTGGGCTCTGTTTGCTCTATCTAATAGCAAGTAAGCTCTCTGTCTACACCTCAAGAAAGATCTGTTCTGGCAGACCCCTCTGCTAGCGATTGCCAGTAAGAGCACTAATGAATAGCCAACATGATATGTTTGCCCAGTCCTTAGACCCGTAGTGTATTTAAATGCACCTCCAATGTTTAAAAACTTGGCCTGTTTCACTACATATGGCTAAAGTTGGCTAGTATACTGTGCTGTACCATACAATATCATTTTCGGGTTGCTCTTACTTTGTGTCTACCAAATATAAAAAAAGAAATGGCGCATACAGCCATCTTGACTCTCTGGCTACAGCTAGGGAGTTTGATTTGATTTTGTTAGAAGTATATAATTTTATTTTATGTTAAAAATTGTGCTGTCCCCCTCTATGTATTTTATTATTTAAAGTATTTTCACAGAAAAGAATGCACTCGTAAATGTTACTACAGCTCTCCGGACTTAAAACAATGGTTGATGATATATATTTTTTTCTTTTTACATTGACGGTATTATAAAAGGGACCCGTGTCTCAATAAATAAAGCTTGTACAGAAAGGAGGATCACAAGCTTCCTGAAAATAAAACGCCTTATGTTTAACCTTAGAAACGGAAGCTTAGTGGAACGAAGAAACTAAAAAAGAAAAAAAGGGAATCTGACATGCACTTTAGACCATCTCCACGCTCTTGGATCCATTAGGATGCTTTAGGAGCACTGTTCTTTCAGTGACGAGGGAAGAGAGAGACATAGGAGTAATTGTTTTCAGTGAGTTATAGGTGAGCAGACCATGCAATAACATATTGTCGAAAAGAGCGGTGCTGGGTTGTATGGTGAGAGGCATTGGTAGCAGGAAGAGAGGTGGTTCTGTCACTTTACAGATCTCTGTCCAGATCTCACCTGGAGTATTTTGTATAGTTACAGAGACCTCATCTCCTGAAGTGCATTGACATACTGGAGAGTTCAGAGGAGAGCTACTAAAATGGTAGGTAGTTTGCTGGATAAAAAGTAATAACCACGAAAGCACAGCTGTAGCTGGCTCCTTTTGCACCCAAGGCAAGAATTGAATGTTGTGGCCCCCAGCTTTTTTATATTTTTATACAGAGGTTTTTATTGACGCTGCCTTTTCACATACACTTCCCTTACACACGACTGCCCACACACGCTTCCTTTACACATAGCTGCCCATAAGCATATATATATACTCATATGCTGTCTTTACAAAAACCTGTCCATAAAGACACACATACACTGCCCTTACACACAACTGCCCATACACGCTGCCTTTTACAAACTTCTCCACATAAGAACACGCACATACATTGCCATTACAAACACACCTGACAATAAACCCACATATAGACGTACACAGCCCTTTCACAGTACTACCCACGTACGCTGCCTTTACACACACGCACTGCCCACAACCAAATATATAAATACACTCCCCTTATATATGCTTGTCCATACTCACATGTCCACATACTGTTCTTATACACCCCTGCCTTTACACACACACTGCTCCTACCCACACCTACCCACACACACACACACTGCCCTTCCACCCTTTTCTCCCCATCTCTTACTTTTATCATCTTCCGTCTTTCATCATCCTCCATCCTGTGGTGGGAGCGCGAGGTCTGCTCCCTCATCACTATCTGCTGGCTAGTAAATCAGAGCGTGGGGTATGATGTCATATCCTGGCGCTCGGCATTAATAGTGATTAAGGATCTCAGGAAACTGAGCCCCTCTGCTCGCCCCTCCTCTATAGATACGCTACAGTTTTAGGGGCATTGTGGGGAATCTCTTTGCTGGCAGCAATGTGACTCGCCACAGGGCCCCCAGAACTCAGGGCAAGGAGTAATCTGGGGGGGGTGATTGTTGCTCCTTGCCCCCCTGTAGCGACGCCTATGATTACTCTTGGATGATGTCACCTTAAACTCTGGGAAACAACAAAGACTGAGAACATAGAATAGATTTACTTTTATAACCAACGAGTGAACTGGCAGAATTCTTCATTCTTTGCCATCTTCTCTGAGGTTCAGGAGCCTTACTTTCTCATGTTCCGCTATAAATCTATTGCCCGTAAAAAGTAATATCTTCAACCTCTTATGGGTGGATCTATGTTAAGGAATACAAAAGTAATATATTTACAAAAAAACCAACCTTTTTTATATACATGTAGGCATACTTTGTTTAATTTTAGGCATAATTATCATAAACCTTTATTTTGTAACTTTGTAATCTGGTTATGTAAACATTTTAATTGTATTTTAGGTGAATTTTTGATAGGATCAGTAATAGTTAAATCTTTATGCACAAATTTACTGTTTTTACTAAGCGCGTGAAACACATTTCTTTGTGTTTTTTTTTTAAAAGATTTTATTTAAACAAAACATTCTGGAAAACAGTTCCAGTTAAGACATCAATCAGGAGGAACTCAGTTGATTCTTCATCCCGCGAGCTGTGGCTTGGCTGATGGTCGTTTAAATTTCAGGGGGTTCCTTTGCCGTCTTGGGATCCAGAGTCCCTCGCTCCTTTTCCATCCCTTCCAGGATAGTTTGGTCCATCTGTATCTGTATTGAGACAATAAAACTGAGTTAGAATCGCACCCAGTGTGTTGGCTGCCATGATCGATGCGGTGCTGCACTCAGGAAATTGTCTACAGTTCCATGTTTATAGTGGAAATGTGGGAAGCAAATGGGAGGGGTCACATTAAAGAAAGAGACACCCTCTCCCCCTCCCTCTCCTAGCTGGGCCCGCCTATTTCCTTTTAACCTCATTTATGGGGCCGGCTCATTCATATCTAAATATAAGACCGGTTGAGCTTTAAATGTAAATTGCCCCTAAGCAGTGCTTTTAGCATCTATTGATACCCATATTAGACACTTACCCTCTGAATCGCCAGAACTCCAGCCGTCTAGATCGAATCTGACGCTGGGCAGAAGTGGCCGTGGAGCTTCCTCTATCTTTTTGTTACCTGTAGAAGACAAGTTGGAGAACAATTTGGCAACAAGTGAATATCTGCCCCACAAATACCTAGGATAGCTAAAGAAGGACAGTTCTGCCCCCTAACACATACCGGGGTTCCAACCCAAATCTAAATGTTTTTTCTCTCCACTTATTAATGACCCCAATGCATTTTACAAACACCAGTAAGTGGAACGGAGAGAAGATGCACTTAATATGTAGTTTATTATTCTAATTACTGTTATTTATTTCCATTATTACTGTTACCTTATTAAATAATGTATTTGTCTCCTCAAAATGTGGGGCAAATAAAAACAAATCTGTTATGAATCTCGTTTCTGCTCTGCTGCACTACTCTCTCCTTCTTCCAACTAACGCTTACCTAGCCGGTTTCTGCCAGCCTGATGCCACTGCATGGAACACATCTTCTATGACATGTCAAAGTCTATGAGGTAATTCATCCCCAGAGACAGGAAGTGATGTGACTGGGAACGTCATGGAAGTTGGTACACCTGTCACCATCTTGGAAAATAACTGTTAGCTTGTAACAGAAATAAAAGTTGTAAGCAGTGAATCTATTGGATAAAATTCTGGTTTCCTCTAAAGTGAACTTAATTGTCAGTGTGGGCCCCCCCACACCAGGGGCCACAACCAACCCCAGCCAAACCTGCGGGCTCAGCGCACTCAGTGGTCCATAAGGTCAGAGTGTAACTGGCTCTTCCTTAGCCGGTGTAACTAACAGAGGTCGTCCCTCTAGGGGCCTCGGGTGACCCCTGTGACCACTTGTTGCTGTCGCTTCATTTTGGTTCAACATTCTTCAGAAATGGCTCTTAAGACCCGGACTGGGCCGGCCGGCCGGCCGGTCAAGTTCTACAACAAACTTATCCAACCATAAACACAGACCTCTCTCACAGTCCCCTGTAAGATGGGTAGGTGGCTGCACCCCCTGCACCACCCAGTTCAGTTACGGCCCCCACCCATTACTACGCCCCCCACCCATTACTACGCCCCCCTGGTGAGGGTTACCCCGTGTAACTAAACTACAGCCTGTGTACCCCCTATATGCACCAGTTTATTAATCACATTAAGTACTTGAATGTGCAGAGACAGAGCAACAGGCTCTCGCGCTGCCTGGCTATTGCGAGCAGAGCCATAGCTGGCTCCTTTTGCACTCGAGGCAAGAATTGAATACTGTGCCCCCTGCCCAGCTATTTTTTTTTTTACAGAGGTTATTTTATTGACGATGCCTTTTCAGACACCTGCCCATAAAGACACATATGCACATACACTGCCCTTACATGCTGGCTTTACAAATACCTGCCCATAAATACACATATACACATTGTGATGGAGTGTGTGACACACATACAATGCTCTTACACACGCCTGCCAATCAACACACACTGCCTTTAGACATACACTGCCCATTCACACTGCCTTTACAAACACACATATACACATACCCTTCCCTTACACACCTTTGCCTTTTCACACACATATGCCCATATACACACCAACTTACAAACACAGAAATAGTTACACTGCTCTTCCACATATACACACATAAATATATGCACACACACGCATACACTGCCCTTACACCCCTTTCGCCATATCTTACCTTTCTCATCCTCCATCCTGTCACGGGAGCACGAGGTCTGTCACTTCAGACCTCTGCTTCTGTGCTCCCTCATCACTATGCACCGGCTATGATGCAGAGTGCAGGAATGATGTCATAAGCTGAGGTCTGAATTGACAGACCTAGCGCTCCCTAATTTTGGCCGGGTGACAGGGGAATTGTGATCTCCTCAACCAGTCCTGCAGGCTGCCGCTGCTGATCGGGCGACTGTGTGCCCCCTTGCAGCTGCGCCCAAGGCGAGTGCCTCTCTCGTCTCGTCCTTCCTAAGGCCTTGCAGGAAAGACTTAAGGGGTCTTAATATGTATAGCTTGGAGGAAAGAAAATAAAGGGAAAATGTGAAATTGAAATACATAAAATGATTTAAAGTACATTAGAGAAGCTTACTTGAAAGGAGAAGTGCTTGAAGAGGACGTAGTCTAAAACTAGAGGGTCAGAGGCTTAGATGTAATTTAAGGAAGTTGTTCTTCACTGAGAGAGTAGTAGATTAATGAAACAATCTCCCAACAAAAGCGGTAGAGGCTAATAGTGAAGGAATTCATGGAATAGACATAAATCTATCGTCACTATGGGACCAGACCAAGGACCGATAGGGGCTCAAATCCTTTACACCAAGAGAAATGAGCAGAATGGTTATCTGCTGTCAAATTCCATGAGAGGTGATTTCTGTAAGGCTGGGCTGCACCTGTTTACTGTACGTGCGTCATTTTTTATTGTATGGTTGGTCAAAGATCTGTTTAACAGAGATTTTTATAACATCACAGCGACGGCACCAAGTCTCCTGAGGAATGCTTCAGTTATAAACCCACACAGCAAGCAGCGCTGCTGGTTTCATATCTGTTCACAGGCAGCAGTCATTAGGAGGGCACAAGGTGAAGGATGTTTGTAGTGAACTTTCAGTGGATCTGTCTATAAAGATATGCTGCATCCTATAGTTTAGGATACTAAATGGAACTAATGGTGTTTACAGGTTAAAATAAGCAGCGTATACCCAAACCCACATTTTGTCTTCCAGGTCTGCATGATTGCTGCTCTTATTTTGTGAAACCTTACTTATCGTCACAGCCTTTGGAAAAGAGGATTTCAGAAAAGAAAAACGATTATTCAGGTTTTGCCAAAGCTTCCAGCTCCCTTCTTGACCATCGGAGTGGAAAGCCGGCCATATTCCCCCCCCACCCATACCTATATTTTAGCAACAGCCTTCTTCTTTAGGACAAGTCTAAAAATAAACAAAGAACAAGTCTGAGAAATAAAGAATGAAAGCTATACACAATTTGAATATGCATTTTATATGTCAAGTGAGCTTCACACAAAGAAAAAAACTGAATTGACTCCATATTGTTTTAAAGAATTGCACCCCAATGCTGGCATTATCACAGGAAGAGACAATGTGAAAAAGGCACGTCTCAGTTTCATACACTGAACAATATAGGCAACGCTAAGGTGTGACATTTAAAGGTTACTGCTCAAGGTCCCTGTAGGTAAGAGGATTTTCAGAGCCGGTGAGGCTGTTCTGTTAAATTACATGACGTACTGCAGCTACTATATAATTTATATATATATTATATATATTATATTATATATATATATATTATATATAATACTAAAGCGCTGCGATACCCAGAGGGCAGGAGTACAACGTTCAGGCCTGACATGCAAGAGATTGTCAAGTTTGCAGTTTAAATTGAGTATGTGCCCTCACATAACATTGCGACACCAAAGTGTCTTCCACAAGAATATTAGTTGAAAAATAAAGGAAATGTCTGGAAATTCAAAAGGGAAGGGGACAGGCACATAGCAAACCATTTCAAAGCATTCAGGTAGCCTTTACACTTTCAATTTTGCTTATTCATTTTTTTCCAGTGCAAAAATTATCTATAAAAAAACTATTCTTCTATATCTAACAAAATCCTATATTTGTCATGATCGTATATTTTAATCACAAGGTAAAATTAATTAATTGGCATAAATCTAACTCACATTGCAACAGTGTAAAGCCTCGTCCTTGGCTACTGTATGCTTATGTTTATAATGTCAAGTATCTGTTGCAAATTTGGCTTGTGTGGCGACTAAATTCAAAAATCTGTTTATTTTCTTTAAACATACGGTGTGCAGATAATTTTAATCACTTAAAAAGTACCACACACCAGCCAGCAAAATGAATTCAGACTTCAGCATTTCACTCATCCCTCAAAATTACAGTAATCCTGGAGATTTGCCTTGTATGACATGGAGCAGCACGTTGTTTTCTTTAAAATAAGACAATAGTGCATAAAAAGTAATTATCCTATTCATAAACGAGGTGTTCCTCATTCCTCAAAAGAGAGGCTGGCACAATCCAGTCCTATGATAGCGTCCTAGCTGCGGTATTCTTTCAGCAGCTGGTTTGCAATCACCAGCCTTTGGATTTCACTGGTCCCTTCATAGATTTCCGTGATTCTCGCATCTCTGTAATGGCGTTCGGCTGGCATCTCCGTCACATAGCCCATGCCTCCAAGGACCTGAATGGCCTGAAAAAAAAAATAGGAAAGTATGACAAACGCTCATATCCAATTAGAAGAAAAAAAAAAAAAGAATGTACACTACTCATCATTTAATGTATAAAAAAATATAATTAAACATTTGATTTTAAAGGCACAGCTCCAATAAAAAAATTCCTCTAATAATTTACCTTATTTTGTCTCTATTAACAAGGCATTTAGCGGTATTTTGTTTTTTGTGCTTTCGTCTTTCCAAAATACACTACATATTATTAATTTTTTTTATTACACAGAAAGGGTTGTACACAGCTTTTTGGGGTGTTATTACTGACGTCACCTGATGAGAGATCCGAGTAGCAGCTTCTGATGCGGCTAGTTTAGCCATTGCCGCTTCCTGAGAAGAGAAAACAATTTAATAGTTAAAATCGGATTTTTATAACATCACAGTGACAGCGCTAAACGAGCCTAATGTGACCACGTTGTTTCAAAACAACTTTGTTAAAGTACAGGGCAAAACAATTACAGATTTTAGCATCAACGAGGCAAAAACGTGGCTTAACAAATACATTATTTTCTGACATTCTGCCTCGGCCCACCTTATGAGGGGAGACTAACCATATCTGTGCTTAGCATTCATTGCCTGCAGTACTTATTTTGTGTTTTGTTTCAATAAATCACAACCAGATTGAAGGTTCTTTTATCTGGCTTCAGGAATTGTCTCAGACCTCACCTTAGTGTAGGGTTTCCGGTTATCTTTCAGCATGGCAGCTCTCCATGTGAGCAGTCGGGCACTCTCTAACGCCAGTGCCATGTCTGCCAGCTTAAACTGAAACAAAGAGAAAAGACGTTAGACTTCCTACATCTGTTGTTCCGAAAACAAGGTTATGAGTGCTGTAGACTTCTCACACCTGGATGGCTTGCAATTTGCTGATAGATGCTCCAAATGCAATTCGCTTTTCTGAATAGTCCACGGCACAGTCCAGAGCAGCCTGGGCAATGCCGAGGGCCTGAGATGCAATCCCGATCCTGCCAGAGTCCAACGTTTGCTGTAAACACAGGAACAAGCGTGCACTGAGAACGGAGCAGCTTTGTCACCATGCGCGGTGCATGCCATGTTGCAGCCCTCACCATAGCTATTTTGAAACCCATTCCAGGCTGTCCCAGGAGATTGTGACGTGGGATTCTGCAGTCTTCAAATATGAGGTTTGCTGTGGAGGAGGCTCTGATACCCAGCTTGTCTTCCTTCTTCCCAAGAGACAAACCTGGAGTCGGCATCTCCACCAAAAAGGCACTGATGCCCTAAGGCAGAAACATTACGTTGAAAAGCAAACTGAGCAAGCAAAAGATGTAAGGCAGACGTTTGCGATGGCATCATGATCTAAACTGCTGTACACCAGAAGCAGTGAAATCATCAGCTGGACAATGTCTCATGTTATCACAATAAGAGAGAGTTACATATTTTTAAATATCCTTTGCAAAATCACGATCACGTGTCTACCTTTACTAAAAATGTGACCCTTGGTGAATAAATCTAAAAGTCACTTGCCTTGTGTTTTAGGGCCTTGTCTGTGGTCGCAAACACAACGACTGCAGAGGCATCCCATGCATTTGTGATCCAGGATTTGGTGCCATTAAGAACCCACTCTTCTCCCTCAAGTCTGGCGACAGTGCTGGCAGCACCTGCATCGCTTCCATTACCTGCGCGAGACCAAAAACCATGACGGTGGGACGTGGAATCTCAAGTATCGAAAACGTGTAGGACACCCACATGGGGCCAACGTACCTGGTTCACTCAGGGCAAAGCAACCAACCTTCTCGCCGCTGCTAAATGGAGTAACCCACTGTCTTTTCTGTTCTTCTGTACCATATTTCAGAACTGGCCCTAAATAAAGGGACTGGAGAGCAGAATAAAAGTATATCATCTTTCTAGCAATCACTAAACCACTCCACGGGGGCACAAAGCTGACATCAGAACTGTGATTTTACTACAGTAATAAATGTGGGGATTGTCAGACCCAAGCAAAAGAGATGGACCCGGTATACTGTCCAGAACACGCAAGGCAAATATCTCCAGCTAATATCTTTAATATATTTTACTATAATCCACATACCTAGCAAGAGATTTGAAGCACTTCGGCTAATCTTTGTAGAGTATGCAGGGTAACGTCAACCCTTATTCCATGACAAGTACACAAAGGTTTATTTACTAAAACAGCTGTGCTTCAGATCCTTCACTTCACTATACACTGTGGAGGTCTGACCCAAGTGGGCTTCTGCTGCAGGAAGACCTTGGCTGGCCCTGTATAATTATTATTATTTATTGTTATATATATATATATATATATAATGTACCGGTATACTTATATCGGTGATATTTTCTTCAGTCTTCTCATGCAATATACAGGACCACATACAGAATTTGACAGCAGATAAGAACCGTTCCACCCATGTAGTCTGTCCATTTGTAAATGATGTAAAGGCTCAGCCCATAATGAGTTCTTGGTCTCCCATGTATGTTTAAATTCCCTCACTGGATTAGCCTCTACCACTTTAAATGAGAGGCTGTTCCATGTATCTACAACCCTCTCAGCCCTTTACACTGGAGAAATCTGACGGTGTTGGTCCTTAATAATGATAATAATGATTATAGAAGATAGCGAGTTAAAAACCACAGCTCTTCTGTTAATGAATAATCCCCAAATGAATTGAGATCCTCAGAATAAACACTGAACCCAATGATCTGAAAAGTCCCACCTGCCTACAGATTTCCAGTTTAGTAAATGAATCCAGCTTTAATCACCATCACTATTCTGTGCATACAGAACTGAACACATTTACAGCAACATCCAAATGCCGGACCAAGCAACCAAGGACTGCCACATATACGGTTAATGTGCCACCCAGGATGGGTGCAGCGTAGGTCATGGGCAGTGGCCCATTACATCTGGACTCACATTGTTAACGCTCATGATGACCCCTGTGGACGCGCATCCACGGCTGATCTCCTCCACTCCAATAGAATATGCCAAATAATCTAGCCCAGCACCACCAAGCTCTTCTGGGACTTCCACTGCCATTAACCCCATCTGGCCCATCTTTAGTACCTAGAATACAAAAAACAGAAGTTTGAGTTCCCAGCCAGTGTAATACATCATTCTATTTATTCCTCCCCTAACAGTAACACAGTACCCTTCAGCACACAAGTGGTACGACCTCTGGTGTCCTAGATAAGAGTGGCCATGTGCTGTACCTGCTCCCGCGGATACAGGTGCTCCCGGTCCAGTTTGGCCGCTATGGGCTGCAGTTCTTTCTCTGCGAAGTCCCTGCATGTCTCCCGCAGCATCCGGTGAGTTTCCGGAAGTTCGGCGGTCTGATACACGGTATGCAAGGACCGAAGGGCTAAGGAAGAAAGGTCATGAGTGACACGAAGGTCAAACATACATGTCGGGTCAGACACGCTGTGCCCTGCTCACCCGTCCGTGCAGCCCCGCAGCTCCGGCCCACGGTCAACATTCCCAACATCATCCTGGATCAAACTTTCCCAAAACACCGGGTTCTTCTGGTGACGTCACGGCACCGTCCGCCTGTCAGTGACGTAGATTGGATGCGTCCACATATCAGAGCAAAAGACGGAATATCACGTGACAGTTGTAAACACTAGATCACGTGACCTGCTGGCGGTTGCCGCTGGAAACTGTCAGTCTGCGTATGATAGAAGACACGGAGGATCACGTGGTGTGGGGCTAGTACTGCTGTCACGCTCATTGAGTATTTTATCTATCTGCCGGTCCATACGGGCTTCCAGGGCCAGCCAGGGATCAGTGACTCTTTACTGGTGCCCACATCCTGGCTGCCATAACAATCTACTTATCGTGAACATACCGGTATTACATTTGCCTAATTTTTCCCTTGTTCGATTCATCATTTTCCATTGTGTGTGCCTAGAAGGACACTAAACAGAACGACCGTATTCTTGCATATCGAAAACAAGATATCTGATCACCAAATCGTGTTGCCAGTATTGTGGGATCTTGCATTCCATTTTAAACACGCTGAGTTCACCAACAATAATGAAATAGAAGAGCGCACCTAATAAAAATAAAAAAGCCATGGAATGGAGGAATTCCATGGTTCTTACTGTAAAAGCCTGTTTTTTTTGGGGGGGGGGGTTACTATCTTTGTGACCTGATGAAGACCCAATTGTTATTCTGTACAATGTCATAAATAAATGTGCATCGCTTTATTCAAATAGCAAGATGGGGTTTATTTTCTAATTGGAGTTCATTAAGCTTGAACTTGTCTCACTCCTTGAACCTTTGGTGATCTCCCTAAATACCGATAACTCATACTAAATGTTATACTTCTGTTATTAAAATGCATTTATGCCGATCATCTTGAACTTGATCTCATAGCCTTGTTATTCTGTATGATGTCCTTCTATTAGGATGCACCATCAATTAAATTAATAAAACACAAATCCATGTTTATTTAAAATGACATGGCTTTTTAAATGTATGATCATATTTCACAGCGTAAGTTATGTTGAGCTCAAGTTAAGGTTTCGTGGAGAGGTGAAGAAGTTTTAGTCGCTGCTGTCACAGGAGACCTTGCTGTAATTTTTTCCTGTTTACCAGCTGGTGCTAAAACACATGACGTAAAGGATACGTCCTTGGTTCTCAGGACCTGTTTATCGTGATGTACCCCCCCATGACACCAGTCATTAAGGATTTTAACCACACATTGGGGTTTATATCCTAAAGGGAGCATTGACAGGATAGCTTGCAGAGTGGTGTTGCCTGGAGAATTATACTAGTATATAGAGCATTAGATAGTAGAGCTGTATGCAATCAGATAAGTTATATCATCATTAGGAAAAATACATTTTAACAATGGTTTCTTCTTTAGTGACGTACCTTTATTTTCCCTGTCATTACCTGTGGGATTAAACAGGCATTAGCATGAAGCAACGGGGTGTTCAGTACACAAAGTGCTATTAAAGTGCAGATTTGCAGCAACTAAACATTTAGTGTTCAATGCCCCCTGGTGGCATGGCTTATGTATTGCAGTTGTGAACCAATGTCACATTAAAAGCCATTCCCATCTTATTTTCCTTAGTGTAAAACAGTACATGTATCAATCGTCTACTTTGTAAACTTCTTTTTTTAACAGGAATTTTTTTTTTAAAAAAAATCTATTTTTCATCCCCTTTCTCTCTTGCATTGGGTATACGTACAAATTTTATGTTTATTTACCTTAAATGTAAGATTTGCTCTATTACATTTCTTATATCGTATTAAGATATCTTTACAAATGTGCGCCGTAAATTGGGTGAGAGGCATTTGGGCCATGTTCTTTTTATATTGTTACATGCAATGGAAGTCTCAAAGTGATTGAACACCATGGTGAGAGTTGTGTTTTTAACTCCCTGCAGCTTAAAGGGCTATCCCTTGCAAATGTGTCCGAAAGAATAGCCGAGCGGGCCATGTAAAGTGCATAGTTCAAGCAGTGAGATGATTTTTACTTTTACACGAGACCATTCATGCTATACTTGGAGCAAAAGCTCAATGGGGTTAGCTCGCTAGTTGCAACTCTTTAGTGAGTAAACCCCCTATTAGCACGGCAGGATACCTACAAGCCCTACTCTAATTTTGGCTTAGCAACACAAAACTAAATTGCTACTTTCAGAAAAGACTCGCAAGAAGCTTAACTTATTTACAATATATTATACATGGCCAGCCAAGCTCTTCATGCAGAAGCAGCTCACTGGCTTTATTCTTCATAATGCATAGTCAAGCAGCTGAAACACAACTCTGCAAGCTCTCCTGTCAACGCTCCATTTAGGATTATAAATCTCAATGTGTGGTTTAAATCCTTAACGACTGGTGTCATGGGGGATCCATCACGAAAAACTGGTCCCTGAGAACCAAAGGACATATCCTTTACGGCATGTGTTTTAGCACCAGCCTGTGAACAGGAAAAAAAAAAATGACAGCCAGGTCTCCTGTGACAGCAGCGACTAAAAGTTGTGGGCCCAAGCTGTCAGATCGAATAGGACAGCGCGCTAATTGAGCATCCATTACATTCTACGGGGACCTGCCGGTGACCATGCCGAGAAATCCTCCTAAACCAGCAAGGTCTGTAGAGAGCCCAATGGCGTCTCCTGCCACAGTAACTCACCGACTGCTGGTACAACGTGGATGCGTGTATGACAGAGCTGTCCTAGGGCTGCACACAGCAAGCTGAGGGGTCCCTGTAGGATTCCCCTGACTGTTATAGAGGGGAACCCTCTGCTGTACAGAGGGAACCCTAACAGTCCAGCTGTATATGTTCTGGTTCTAACCATTAGAGCTATTGCACGCAGTAAAGATCGCACTGGAGTCTCGTAAGCCCAAGCAGGTAGTTTTATTACTTTTGTAGTGGATTCGTAATTCGCTTCTAGCAATAGAGATTTTTTACAACCAGGCAGTCAGTCTCTCTATAGCTATCAGCAAATATTTCAGGGAGACAGTAAATTTATATCTTGTGATGTGGCAGCAGCGCTCTCAGTACGAGGATAAACATTGTGTGTGCGTGTGTATATATGTTTTCTTCTATATATCAATAAATCGGATGGTTCCATTCACCATCAGATTATCTACATGAATACCATTAACATATACTGCAAAGTCTTGCTGCTGTCAGAATGTAACATAACAGAACAAGAATAAAAAGTATAATAAACTCTTTATTTTCTTTATAAACTGGCAGAAACTGCAGATTTTCAGGTCAATCATTACAGATTTTTGGAGCCACCAAGATTAAAAAGGAAACAGAACAAAAGTAATGCGAGTCCAGTCTGTGCACCATCTCCCCTTCAAGCACACAGTAATCATAAGACGTACAGCATACAAACACAAATGAGAAGTAGAGATATTCCAATAAACCGCATACTTTAAAAGAAAAAGGCTTGAAATCAGGTGAGGAAATAGAGTGAAAACCAGAGCAAGGCAGTGTATAAGGACCTGCGAGTACCATAAGGAAATAAGTCCAGGTGTCAGACATATTGAAGTGAATTCTCATTCTCAAATGCAAACAAGGCCCATATAACTTACTACAGTAAACTGCTCAGATATAATTGCACTCTTGTCAGTTAAAGGAAATAGAAAAATAAAGAAAAATAATTTTTTTAAAGCATGGGGGTACCCATTTAAAATGACTGGAACCAGCAGAGACACTTGGAGCAGGGAGGTATAGTACCATTTTCACCGTTGGTACATGACAAGAATCCCAACAGAATCCTGCAAATACAATCACCGAGTCTCTCCAAGAAAACACTGCATCTCCGGGTAGAGAGCATGAATTCGGAATCCGTGGGGCGGAAAGACACGCTACAGTCGGCAACCGGTCCGATTGGGAAGGCTGTCGCTGTCCGACGCAGGGATCAGTACCATGAGTAAAAGTCAAGTTATCGCAAAACACTACAGGACCTGCAAAGACACCATGACACTCCTTTATGTGTAAGCGAGGCCACTAGCTACCAAGGTTTCGGAAAACTTGCAGACTGCACTTCATACAGTGAGAAAGAAAAGCTTAAAGCACTTTAAACAAAAGCTTTCCAGAAGGTGAACATACAATTCTATGTTTATTTACAAAACCATAGCGTTTGTAATTAAGTTGCTGATCCGAAACATCACCTAATGCAATGAGGGACACCCCGTGGAAAGGTTCTCTGACGAGGATCTAAGAGTTTTCCCAATAACTCTTCAGTACAGAAATGTTTGTGCATTAGAAGCGCAAGTGGTTTCCGTGTGCCGGCATACGTAGAATGCAGCTGAACACAGCAACGTAAAAAAGGAACTGAAAGATGGAATTTACCGCAAACTTTTTCAGTTTACCACTCATCTCTTTATAGATGATATTTCGGTTGTCCTTGTCTCACTGATTTAAAAATGTCTTGCACATGGTCAGCTCAGCTCAGCCTATTCCAGGATAAAGGGCTGAACCTCAAAAATAAACGTTCAGTTTCACATGTTCCAAAGCCGCAACGCCTATATCTTTGTGCGCAACCCATACTATCTTGTACCTTTCTTTTGAACCCAGGCTCCCATACATGAAACCCACCAGTGCAAGTCTATTAGACGGCCAGAGCGTACTCTCCATCCATATTTTGCTTCTATGTGGAAGGAATGAGCAGGTAGGCACGACTGTGGTTGAAGGTCATTATCCATACCTCCCAGAACGTAGTTGGTTGTGTCTATGCTCCGACGGAGCCACCCGTAGCCAATATAACGGTCTGATTGACTTTTCTACTGAAGGCTATCCAGATTGCTTGCAGACTCAGATATTGCGCCTCCGTAGCGTGCAACAGATGGCTGAATGCGACTGTTTGGTTATCTTCATAACCATAGACCTATATCTAAATATCACACCTAGAAAAGGGGGCTGTATGAACACAAGGCAGAGGGGGTCACTGGCGCAGGCCCTCCACATATACACACAAAATGCTAACTAAAAAGGCACTGGGGGCGGGAGCAGCAGCAGAAATAAGGACACCCTCCAGAAACATCGGTAGCAATGGGGAATGCCAGCCAAACCTAGCCGTCACCCAGGGTTCTTAACCTATAAAATAAACAGTATCGATTACTTGATAGTTATAAAAACACCGGACAAACGGATGTAGATCTGCAGACTACTGCTGAACACAGGACCTCGCTACAAATAACAGTCTGCTGAAGAATTACATGCAAGCTCTCTGCAACAGTTTATTATTAAAGCACCAAACAGGTGCTTAATGGAAAGCTTGTACACCTAACGCCATCTCAATCCCTCCACTGGCAATGTGAACGGTCAGCAGGACAAAGTCCTAAAGAAATTCAACTTAAATTGTGGTTTGAAGAGACAAGCCCAAGATAGGTAAGACTGCAGTGTTACAGTCTTTGTGGGGGGGCTAGGGTACATAGTGGGCCAATGCATCCTACAACAGAGACTGTTCCTTCAGTTAACAGAAGACATGAAAAATGTACAGTCATCAGAACAGGATCCCTTGACCAGCTCAGCTTTCCTCCCAACGCATGGCATGAAGACACTGCTCACTTTCACGCTTGTGGCAGAGGGCCCAGCAGTTTCACAGACCAACATCACTGCTAGCCTTCCAACCATCACAGAAGAGCTACAGTTGGTGTTTCTACTAGAGGTTCGAAAGGTCTAATTCCAGAGACCAGACAAGGTCAACACAAAAACATGCAGTGTTAAGGATAAAGCCCACACAGCATCTCTCCGGTACCGATCAATGGAGGTTACATCGAAAGCTCCAACTCGGTGCAGTAGATGAGTATCAGCAGTACTTTCTGCAATTTCAAGCTTTAATGCAAAAAAATAAAATAAAAAAAACAAAAACGTAGCTTGCCCTTAATGGCTTCAGAATCACAGGCCTAAGTTGTGCATTGTGCCGGAAAAGGCTCTGGTCATGAACTTGCCTTCAACTGCAGCTCCATGTCCATTAAGTATACATCCCTTAAATTCTGGAAATAGTTAACTCCACCTGCCAAGGAAATCACACCTCCTCAAAGTCTATTTCTGCTTCATGATTGATAAATTATGAGAAAAAATTCAGGAAAACAAAAAGCAAAAAAAGGCATTTAAAAAAAAAAAACAAAAACAACCCTAAAAATAATGGACATTTGGCATCTCATAGCCGGCACAGGCAGAAGAGTGTAGGAATAAACACACCAAAGGCTACCAATATGGGAAACATGAGGCTGCTGTTGTCAGAGGCATAAGGATTAGGGGTGCGAGGACCAGACTGCACCCGGTTCTTGTTACTCTGCTTTTTGCTGCTAGATACGTCATCTTCTTCCTCCTCCTCTTCCTCTTCTTTTTTTTCCAGGCCAGGGTGAGGCTGTAACTTCGGAACTTCTAGTAAAGGAAAAAACACACATGTGAGCGCGCTGTTAATGTGTATGAGCGTATGGTGACATGCATGTATTAGTGTATGGAGTTATCATGCATTAGTTACAATTTATATTTAGTAATTTGATTTACTAATAACTTCATGTATTGATTATTATTATTATTATTTATTAAACCCACTTAATACATTTATATTGTGTGCTCTTTATAGGTAGTTATAACTGTGTAACGTAACATCACAGAGTACATTACAAAATAATAGTCCTACAGGACCCATGAGGTCAAATGAAAGTATGGTCTCCCCTGGCCGAACTGACAAATCCTCTCCATGCTTCGGGGACTCACAGAGTCTGCAGAGATCCCCATCAGGTCGCCTGCCATAATACCTTGCGCATGTATGCTGTAGCCTCAATGACAGAGCTGTTAGGGGCTGCAAACAGCAATCAGAAGCCCCCCCCCCATAGGATTCCAGTACAAGGGTGGGTATGAACTACTTTGTGAAGCAGCAGTGCAAATATTAAACCATAAAATATATATATATTTTTAAAAGTTTTTGTACCCTTCCTAACAAACGGCCGTTTTATCATTTCAGCGGTGTTTGTGTTTAGCTGTAATTTTCATCTCATTTACTTTGCTTACAAAAATTCAACGTTTTTTCAGGACAAAAACTTTTATATACAAAAACCTGCTAAACAGGCTCTAATGTTTGTGCCAAGTTTAGAAATACCCAATGTTTTTGCGTTATATGGCAATAGTATGATGCTATTTCAAAATAGAAATGTTTACCTTTTTCCCCCAAAAAAAGTGGTAGTGACGTGGCAGCACTGTCAAATTATTGAACCGCCTACCCCTCCATATGTACATGTTATTCAAAAGTAGACAACCCAAGGTATTTATAACTTAAGGCATTTTCACACTCTTCATGCAGCTATTTTACCACCAATCTTTGCCAAACAGGTACAATTTTTGGTGATTTTTCCCCCACACAGATTACAATTCAGGTATACATTTACTGAGAACTTAAATTGTTAAAAGTTTGTTAGGCTCGTGTAGTGACGTGCAAGACACGTCCATGGTCATCAAGGGGTTATATATAGTAATACAAAATTCCTTTACTCATCCTCCCCAAAACAAAAAAAATATACATACACACAAATAACCCTAAATCAACAATAGCAAACCTATGGCCAGCGTGCCACAACGGGCACATCAAGGACTCTGCTATTGACTGATTGGCTTTAATATCAAACTAATGGGAGTGCAAGGTCTGTTCATACAGACCCGTTTCAGTGCTCTTTAGCCAAGGGTGCCAGGTATTGATGCTTCACGTTCCCAGGAGACCAAGGAGATTACGAGACAGATGAGAGATAGTGACGGCAGCAGCAGAATATGGGTTCCATTTGAGAAGCCAAACAACTTGCACTCATTCATTTAGATTAAACATGATGGATGCAAGGTGTTTGGTAATATATATATCTTACCAAAATAAATAGGAGTGTGTGTATACATATGTGTTAGTGTGTGTGTATATGCATGCATGCATGAACATATGCAGGGCAGTTGAGTATCCACTTGTGTGTTTTCCCACCATTGGAAGGTAAAAACACTGCACTAAATAGACTTTTTTCCACAGATTGTTTTATGTGGATAATCAGAATTGGGGATAAATTGGGGGATACTGATGAACATAAGTTTTTAAAAAAGTTTTAATGCAGCCGCTCACAGATACAGAGCAAAACCACAAACTTTGTCAGTGATTGGTGATGAAATGGCTGCATGAAATATCTCCATATGGTCCTAGCGAAATGCCACAAAAGCAAGATTAAATTATTCCTACAAAATGTTTTCAAAAGAGGGCAAGAAAGAAAAACACTCTGGTCCCGTATGAGTAAAAAATCCCTGGTTGTGAAGAGTGAGAAATACATAATTTCTTTGATGTTTAGTACTGTATTTCAGATGAAAAAATGTAGTTATGATGTGTAGGAAAGTAACGCCCAAAATAAAGTCCAAAGGACGTTTTTATGCACAGCACTGAAAGGGTACAAAACTCCCGACTCACCATCTAGTGTTCCTTTCATAAGGAACAATGCACACACTTTGGGGTTGTCATAATATCCCTATAGGGAACAAAAAACAAACAAAACACAAATTAGCATGTTTATCCAACGCACCATTCTAATAGCACCGAAGATAAGTACATATAAACATTTTTATATCCGTGTTAGCGTTAGTCATATACACAATGGTCTTAGCAAGGTATCTTTTCCCCACAGAGAAAAAAAAAAAAAAGATGAAATGACCCTTCATATTACATGGTTACTGTTGGCATAAGAAATTTGTCCTCTTGCAGTGCATCCGATATATCATCAGCCATAAGCCATGTAGCTACCAATATTTTACTACCAGTGTGTACCTTAATACTATTTTATAGCTAGCAATATGGAAATGTTGCTTGCTGGCTTCCTCAAAATTAGCACAGTGTTCATTCCGATCACCGTACCGACCCGGCAGCCATGTGTGCCGAGGAGAATGCGGTAATCAGACAGTCGGCGTTAAAGTGCGCTAGAAGTAATTATAACCGCGCGTACTGACCAGCGGAACGATCACAACGTTACATTACCTTTACAAATTCCACATTGAGCTTCCCAGTAAAAGTGGAGACTTCTCCTTGCACGCTCAGCTTCCCTTTCTTAATACTTATGGGGATGATCTCATCGTGGGCCGTGCTGTGCCCCACACGTTCAAATATATCCAAGTCCTTCACAACAGTGTGGCCGTTGACACGCACATCAAACACCTGGAGGTGGCAGAAGGTACAGCATTGACACAGATGTTCCCGTCTCTACTACCTGCAGGTGCAGTAAACCATCTGCTTGGTTCCCATAGGACATGCCATCAAAACGGCAAAGCAGTATTTTTACCTTCTGTTGGGATTGTGCGAAATACACTTCTGCAAACTTCAGCACAAGGACATATTCTCCCTCCTCTTTGATGGGAATTTCATACCCAAAACTGTCCTCGTTATAACGCTCCGTCTGGTATAAAACCTGATCCTCCGGGTTGGATCTCAGAATGGGCAGCTTCAAGCCGTAATCTGATGCTGCAGATGAATAGAAAAAAAAAAAAGCATACATTCAGATGATTAGTAAGCCAAACATCTGATGAATTCCTAAACACAGGCAAAATGCACTTAAAAAAACTGCCTAAAAACAGCACACATGCAGGTTTTCACCGTTTCATCACACCATACGGCAGCTTGCAGGCCATCGAATTCTCTAATCCTCACTAGAATCAGCACAAGCATGAAATAAAGAGTTGTCTTTAGTAAAAGCCCATCATTAAATAAGTTTCAAAACTACCAGGACTACATCAAGCTACAAATATAGCCAAAGCCAACATACGTCGCACATATAGAGCCTCTTAATGCGCTTCATTTCTAAGCCATTCATTCAGCACGACTACTCCACATTACGTGTATTTTTATGCAGGGCTGCATTTTTCGAATTGTATTTCCCAGGCGAACTGGTTGTGATCAGGCATAACCTTTGCACACACAGAAGAGTCAAAAGTACTTGTGTCTTGCATTCAAACGTGTCGCACGCTGAGTGCATTACACCTGTCAGCGTGCAAACCAATAATACGCCAAGGAGAACTTGTCTAAGACAATTTTCTACAGTGCCTCATAGAGACCAAAATAATTCGCTGAAGAGTTTGAGGTCGGTTTCCGGTGCTCCATTTACCAGAGGCCTGTAGCCAGTGCAACACTTCATTTCCTTTTTTACAGTCACACCAAACACCTGATCGGCTATCCATCTGGGGAACCCCCCTGAGTCCCGCTCCTGTACTCGAGACCCAGGCCCTAGGACTGCAAACTAACCTCTGCCCACTCTGCCCTCCAGTGGGTCTTTCCGGTAGTGGATGCCATGGACGTCCACATGGGCCTCTCCGCCTGCATTTACAGCCCAAATCACTTTGTCAGCTAGACCACCTCCCTCGACTGCAAGCGGTCCGAGCACAAGAAGTAAAACGGTGGCCAAAAGGCCCAGCATTGCCCAGATACTGGGCATCTCCCCGGGCGACAAGGCGAGCGTTGCACAAAAGCAGCGTGCAAAATCCGGTACTAGGTAGCCTCTCTTTCCAACTCCTCCCCCTCACCGGCCCCAGGCGGTTTGCCCGCAATCCGCCGCCCCCAACCCGCACATTTCATTCACTCTCCCCGAGGCCTCAACCAAACGTGTAGCGTTTACCCTACACCCAATCACATTGGCCCGCGCGCCGCCCCGGCCTAGTAAAGGTTCTGATTCACCAAACGACGAAATGGAGGCGGGACAATGACTGAGGAATAAATACACTAGCCAATCATTTGCCGGCAATACATGGGACGGAGCACGAAAATTTGAAGTGTGGTTGAGGTGTAGAAACCGGTTGGTCCGGCTGGCAAAAGGCGGAAGTGCGCGTAGCTTCCAAAACGCAAAACGAATGACACCAACAGAAAACTGAAAACGCCATTGGACCGGAATCATCTTATGGTTTTATTGTGTTCAATTGCTTTGCGTATAATAAAAAATAATACACAAAGCTCAAGTCAAAGTTGCGCTGTGACCGCAGCCAATCAGTGAGCTCCAGCGCGGCTTGTCGCAGGGACTTCTGGGACTGCCCAGCCCCCGAAAGGTGCTGCTTGTGATGGGACCTGTTGTCGTGACAACGCACACCGCTTATATACACGTGAATCGATGTGAAGCTTGGTACAACCGGGCGCTTATTTTTATAGTTGTGGCTGTAGCCTTAAAGATGTTGATACCGGATCATATACGTAACGCGGTTATCTGGCATCTCCGGCCGACCTTTGGTAGTAGTTAGAATAGAAACGGTTTGGTTGAGCATTTGTCTTCCATTCTAGGGTGACTGATCTCACGAAATACAGCAGGGGGCGCCCTGCAGTCTTACTACTGACGAAGCTTCATTGAGGCGGGTTAGAATTGGGAGTTGTCGAACCCGTTGGGTTAGTGGCAATTCATTCACATTACGGTTTCAGTGGATGGTGGATTGCAACTCCCATCCAGCTCAGCTAGAGAGGATCAAAGGACCTTTATGGTTGCTGTCCTTTGGAGAAATATACTGTTGCATTACTAGAGATATCATTGGCTGTAGTTAATACTGATCTGTCAGTAAAATACCAGATTAGAGGTAGGTTTATACCAGAGAGAGAGAGAGAGAGAAAAACAGGGGTTAATAATAGATGGTATACGGCTTAATATCCAGCAAATTGAGTCATTTGGATTCTGATATGTCTGCCCCAGCATGCAGGGAACTGGCCAACCCAGTGAATACTAGAAAAAAAAAGGATTGATATTTGTCATGGATCGGGAAAAAAAAAAAGAGCGTGGCAAAAACATCATGTGTGGATATGTAGTCATGATGTCACACTTTACCCACATCATGTGTTGGGGTGACATCACTCACTGCACTTGAAACATAGCTTCATACAATGTAACAGTAGTTAGGCCATCTTGCTTACCTGTAGATGCCTGCCATAAAACACAAGCCTTTACTTGGTCCTCGGTCATGCTTTAGGTTCAGGATAGCTTTATGTCTATCCCATGCATGTTTAAATCCTCTCGCCGTATTAAGCACGTGCTGCGCATGCCCATTAGACACGGTGGCACCCTGTTGGGCACTGGCTAACAAGCAGCATCAAATCTGCTCCCGTTATGTTTTTGCTTGTCTACTAGTCTCACAAAGGAGTAGCCTGCTTTTATTGGGCTTATCAGAAGGGTCATTGACAGGCTTTAAAAATTGAATTTAGGGCCGGTATTTATTCTCTGGAAATCAAATCAACACTGTTCACCTGTAACTGAAGAATGAAGATAAAGCATGGACATAGCTGTGTTAGAGAAAATGTAGTCTTTAGTAGAAGTTGATATTTTTTTTTATTGAACCATCATAGAAAAGTATATAAATATACATAAGCTGATGAGTCTTCCATCTGAAGAAGAGACGTCCGAGGTGCTGAAAGCTTATGTATCTTTACATTATTTACATCACAACGATTGTGAGTGGAAGTCTGTGTTGCACAGTTGAAGAGAAGATTACCCGGCGACGGATAATCCCGCAGTCCTAATTAGATGATCCTATTAATGCTGCCTGTTAATGAGATCACACTTCCGACTCCTGATTACTGTGATTACAGCTTCGCTCGCTTGTACATAAAGCGTTTGTAAATACACCTAAAGGCTATTGCTTTGCTGATGTCATCAGCAGTATTTAATAAGTTGAAATGCCAATGTGACTTATAGGAACTTATTCCTTATTATTATTTTTGGCACTTATGGTCATGTTAAGCATAGAGCTGGGAGTTTTATACATAATTAAGTTGTTTTAAAATTGACCAATGAGACAAACTGTGAAAAATAAAGCACGGATCAATAAAAACAGCTATTGCAACCATAGCGTTGTAATTTCATGGCACACTTGATGGAAGGGCTTTACAGATCCACTTGTCCCCTAGTTATGTTGCCTAACGCTAGTATTACATCTTTACATAACAGATTTATTTAGCAGAACTCTGTGGGCTATTCACTAAACCATGAGTGGGAGCTCATTTAGTCTGATGAGGAAAAGCCAGTAAGACAAACTATAAATGTACAGATTGTTGATACCATCCATCCATAATATAAAACACCATCTGCCAATTCAGTGATGAATTGCTAGTAAATGATGATGATGATGACGATGATGATGATGATAGGGACCTTGTTATTAGAAACTGTTAAAGGAGAAGAGGCGATGAGCGATCTGCTCCCGCTAAGTGAAATTACACAAACTTAATATTGTCTGCTTCAGGTATTTTCTGGAACAGATTGCATTTAAGTAAAAAAAACTGTATTCTGCTCTATGAGTTATCATTACTAAGAAGCATTTTCTATTTATGGCCAGAGCTTTCTATGTGGGTTTTGCGTGAATCAAGAGTTTTAAGAGCAGTAAGAATGTCTGTTCAAGTAAAATATATACTCAACCCCTTCTGGTGCGCTCACAGCTGGGGACATTGCAATATATATTTCTATATATATCTATCTATATATCTATATATATATCTATATCACAGTAAAGTAATTCAGAGAGTAGTTCAATTTCTAAGTAGTTGCGTCATAGGATGGGTAATAGGAAGCATTTCAGCTTAACCAGAGAGAATGGATAGATAGAATGGATAGATAGAACTACCGGTATATTCAAGCCACACAGAATGATGTATATTTTATAAGTGTCCTGAATGAAATGCTACATGACTTTAAAAACGCTATTTTGTATTAATATGGTAAATTAAAATGCAGCAGTTTTATATGGTAAATAAATGAATCCTAAATTGATGATTATCCTTTTTGATAATCTAAGTTAAGCTTTAGGAGTTTTGGTTAAAAAAGCAATAAAGAACTTGTTTTCAAGCAAGGATAAGTGTAATTTGCACACCTTGGTCTACGTAAAAAAACCCTGTGTCCCTTTAAGCTTAAATATAATTCTTACAATGTATATAATAGAAAAGAATAATAGGAACAAGAGAAGCAAGTGTCAGATGTAATCATACATAATGAACATATAATAAAATACATACATACTGCAAATGTGAACGCATTCTCCCCAAACATTTCAGGTGCACAAATCAGGGTGTAGCCAAAGACAGAGAGGGGTGGGGGTTGGGGCAGAACTGGGTGAGGGCATAACCCCAAAAGTGCCACCTCTCAGCACTCTACTTCAGAGAATCACAAGGGGGCCAAAAGTACAGGCCCCCATTAAGGTCATGGAACCAACTGGTCTATGATCCCCACTGAGTTCTGTATTCTTAAAGACGCACATAGCCTTTTATTGTATGAGAGGCGCCGACTGGTCGGGTTGTAGCGCGATATCCCGGCATGCTGAATCTAAAGGTGGACAGTGCCTTTAAATGAAGTCTATAGAGGCTGTGCTGAGCCAGCACAGCTTCCATCACGTAAATACGCCAGGTGGGGAAATCAAAGATCTCCTTTGTTACCAGCCCATTGTGCAGCAGGACACTGGGGGCAGGAGGTTTCATTGCCCCAGAGGGAGATTTGTCCCAGAGGGAGATTTGTCCCCTGGACCTGCCAGCCTAGTTGGCCCAAGCTGGGATACTTCACCGTTCCCACTTACTGCAAAGGAGTGACAGAGGAGCAGCTAAGCAAGAGAGCGAAAACTGGTGCTGTCCCCCCAAAACTGGGACACTTGGGAGGTATGTGAACCCACATGTATTCTCCTGTTGTCCCCGTGATCACTTACAGCACCAGTCAGCATGCACACCTTGGAACCCTGCCATGTGAACCCAATAAGTAGACGCAACTACCTTGAATTGATTACAGCAAGAATGAACATTTTATTATTGTTGTAAAACATAGCCTCATAAATCCACAGAACTCCATTAACATAAATTAACAGATACACGGATACAACCCAACCTTTAATCCCCTGCAGCAATCCTATTATTGGGATTAATTAAACAATGGAGTTCCTACCTGTGCTATTTTTGGCAGCCAGCCTGGAGCCATCTCTGAGTACTTCGGGGGCCCTGCATGACCGGTCATTCTGTCACAGTACGGCTGCAGAAATATACTTACTGTAGGAAGGAAGTGTTTTAGGTCTAGAGGAGAAATTGAGTTACAGTGATATAAAAGAGAAGATATTTGTCAAACTACTAGTATTGAGTTGCATATTTATTAACACAGGGGGCAAAATTATTAATGAGTCAAAGACTGTGACCCGAATATGAGCAACAATGTGATGAGATTAGGTCATAATCAGTGTACTGCAATTCTCCTACCAGCCAGAATAACCTTAGCCACTAATCTTCAATACTGGTCCATCGAGGGAAAATGGGGCATTTGGCCCAGGGCCCATGGTGGCAAGGAGCCCTCACTTTCTGCTTACTTGTTGTGCCATTGATATATTTGCATGTAATGCACAACAGGAACACAGAGCGTGCTGTGCTGGGTGCTGACATATGCCTAGATTTATTTTTATAATGTGTTCTCTGAAAAATATATTTGGGCATTCGGTTAGCTACAGCTAATTTACATTCAGCTTTGTGGGAATAAAGACTTACCGTACTTTGCATGACAGTACAGCTTTGCCTGTGGTGCACTTAAAGGGACATGCTAGCCATCAAATGCACCTTAATGCCTAAGATAGCTGTATGATTTCTTTACATTTTGGGGTGTCCCTTGCAAACACATTCTAAAGAACCCCCCCAGCTTTATGCCATGTGGCAGGTGTGTTTAGCCAAACACATCTGCCTGCACGTCGGCTCCAGCACTCAGTGAATGCTGCAAGCGGGAGTCTCTTCAGTGCCCCCATTTATGTCAATGTGAGCACTTTCATGCTAATGATTGGCTTCCTGGAGGAGGAAGGCAGCTGCAGGGCTGCAGCTTCTATCTCAGCTAAATCATTTACCTTTTTTTGTGTTTCTTTGAAGAATGCATATTAAAATACTCACAGAATAGTTTTTATATGCCTTCTTCTTTACTGGGTCTGTCAGTAAATCCTGTGCATGCAAGGTACAAAAGGTAGGAAAGACATGGAAACGATTGTTGGATGTGGAGAGGGATAGAAATGGGTTGGGTAGAAGAAAGACAAAATAAGCGATAGAGAAAGGTGGGGGCATGTTTTACATTCTCTCTCTCTCCGAGCTAACAGACGGCATTTACATATTCTGATTACTAATCCACATTAATCTGCCACACTTCAAAAGGATTTAGATCAATATGTAAAGTATGGTCTCATTCCCATGACAAGAGAGGCAGACAAAGGACGAGGAGGCAAAGGAAGACATCAAATGAACTATAAATAGACAAAAAATTACCGATTTATCTCAGTCTCACACTAAATAGAACTGACTTTCCTGTGAATATTCAGCTGTGAAGAGACGAACAAAGATTGTCAGTATTTATTGAAAAAAGGAAAGGTTATATCAAAGACAAAATGAGCCATGATAGCGGGTGATCAGCCTTAGAGAATCTCCCAACCTAGGTGATCACTGGCACCCCTCCTGCATGCACTTGCTTTCTAATACAGAAAAGTACCTGGAGATGCAGAGCTGCAGATGGCTCCTTTTGCGCCTTACACTCACTGCCTTTACAAACATCTACCCATAAACACATATGTAAATACACTGCCCTTACATACGCCTGTCCATACATACATATACATATATACTGCCCTTACACATGCCTGTCCATACACACATGTACACATACACTGTCCTCGCAAACCCCTGCTTTCACACACACATATACACACACCAGCGTACAAACACACACACACTGCTCTTACACAAACCTGTCCATACACACACATACACAACCCATACACACCCACATACACTGCCCATTAACAAAATACAAACAAAATGACATACAACTTACTATATACATAAATAAGGCACGCAACCAAACGCATTACACCACCCACAATTAATATATATTATTATATTATCTTATATTTATTATAGCGGCAAACAGTTTCACGCAGCGCTATAATACAATACGATTAAATTCAAGGGATATGACAAGACAAGAACTGACAGACTAAGACAAACCGTAACATTTGAGCATGGAGGGCCCTGCCGGAGAATTACAATATATATATTATATACTGTCTATACAATATCTATTCCCATTTCTCATCTTCTGTCTTTAATCATCCTCCTTCCTGTGGTGGGAGTGCGAGGTCTGTCATTTAATACCTCTGCTTTAGTGCTCCCTCATCACTATGCGCCGGCTAGTAATGCAGAGCACAGGGTATGCATTAATTTCCGGCCTGTAGTGATTAGGGAGCACAGAAGCCAAGGTGTCTGAAGTGACAGATCTCGCGCTCCCTAGTGTTGGGCTGGTTAGAAGGAGATCTGTGATCTCCCCAACCAGCCCTGCTCATCAGGTGGTGATCGCTGAGCAGGGCTGGTTGGGGAGATCACAATCTTGCTCCTTCCTCGCCACGGCTCTGAAGACCGGACCCGGGAAGGCAGCCTCTCTGCTTGCCCCTCCCCTATAGATATGCTACAGTTTTAGGGGCTTCCTGAGGAATCACTTTGCTGGCAGCGACGGGGCCCCCAGAACGCAGAGCACTTGGGCAACTGCCCAGTGTGCCCATACATTTAGATGGCACTGTGTCATTTGGTCCTGCAGCTGTAGGAGGGTTTGCAAATTTGGTGGGGGGGCAAGGAGTTATCTAGGGGGATCCCCCATGCCCCCCTGTAGTGACACCTATGATTACTCTTGGGTGATGTCCCCTTAAACGACAAAGACTGAGAACATGGTATAGAGTTACTTTTATAAAGCATCGGACGTGAACAGGCAGAATTCTTCTTGAATGGATTGATCCTAATTTGATTTTATTAAAAAACTAATTTTGAATTATTTGTAAAACAACTAATTCCTTTTTCAACTTCTCTGAGGTTCGGAAACCTTTCTTCTCATGTTACGCTATAAATCTATTGGCCACAAAAAAGTAACATCTTATGGAAGGACACACCGAGGCATTCGATAATGGCCAGCGGTTTAGAAAAAAATTGAAAAACAAAGACACTAAAGTAATATATTTATATAAAAACCCCACCTTTTTATATATTCAAATGCATTTTATTAAAGTAAAATATATATAGAGCATTTCTGATCATGTAGGCATACTTTATTTGTGTAATATTAGGCATAATTATCATAAACGTTTATTTTGTAACATTTTAATCTGTATTTTTAAACATATTTTAATTTATTATTTATTAATGTATATTATTTAATTTTAAACATATTTCAACTGTATTTTAGGTGAATTTCTGATAGGACCAGTAATGGTTAAATCTTTATGCACAAATTTACTGTTTTCACTAAGCGCATAAATCACATTTCTTTGTTTTTTTTAAAAGATTGTATTTAAACAAAACATTCTGGAAAACAGTTCCAGTTATATAAGGAGGAATCAGGAGGAACTGACATCAATCAGGAGTTGATTCTTCTTCCCACGAGCTGTGGCTTGGCTGATGGTCGTTTCAGGGGGTTCCTTTGCCATCTTGGGATCCAGAGTCCCTCGCTCCTTTTCCATCCCTTCCAGGACAGTTTTGTCCATCTGTATCTGTATTGAGACAATAAAACCGAGTTAGAATCGCACGCAATGTGTTGGCTGCAATGATTGATGCGGTGCTGCACTCAGGAAAGTGTCTACAGTTCCATGCTTATAGTGGAAAAGTGGTAAGCAAATGGATGGGGTCACATTAAAGCCACACCCACTCCCACCCCCCACTCAGAGATAGCCACATCCCGCCCACACTGTATTTCATTTTAACCTCATTTATGGGGGCGACTAATTTATATCTAAATATAAGACCGATTGCGCTTTAAATGTAAAGCACCTACTCATACCCATATTAGACACTTACCCTTTGAATCTGACACCTGGCAGAAGTGGCCATGGAGCGTCCTCCATCTTTTTGTCACTTGTAGGATAGGAAGACGAGTTGGAGAACAATTTGGCAACAAGTGAATATCTGCCCCACATAAGCCAGACAAATACCTAGGATAGCTAAAGAAGGACAGTTCTGCCCCCTAACACATACCGGGGTTCCAACCCAAATCTAAACGTCTTTTTTTCTGCACTCAGGAAACATTCTAATTAATGACCCCAACGCATTTTACAAACGCCAGTAAGCGGAGAGAAGATACACATAATATGTAGTTTATTATTCTACTTGCCGTCAATTATTATTTATCATTATTACTGTCACCTTATTAAATAATGTATTTGTCTCCCCAAAATGTGGGGCAAATAAATGAAAAGCAAATCTGTTATGAATCTCGTTTCTGCTCTGCTGCACTACTCTCTCCTTCTTCCAACTAACGCTTACCTCACCGGTTTCTGCATGGAACACATCTTCTATGACATTTCAAAGTCTATGAGGTCATTCATCCCCAATCAGAGACAGGAAGTGACGTGATTGGGAACTTCATGGATGTTGGTACACCTGTCGCCATCTCGGAAAATGATGACAGCCTGTAACAGAAATAAAAGATTGTCTTTTTGGTGAAGTTGTAAGCTGTGAATCTATTGGATAAAATTCTTGATTGTCAGTGTGGGCCCCACCATACCAGGGGCCACAACCAAACCCCGCCAGACCTGCGGGCTCAGCGCACTCAGTGGTCCATAAGTTCAAAGTGTAAGTAGTTTTTTCCTTAGCCGTTGGCCTAACTACAGGGGTCGTACCTGGGATGGGGCCCCGGGTGACCCCTGCGACCACTTACACCAATCGACATCATGTTGTCAGAAAGGTCCCTTAAGACCCAGGCGTCCCAATTTGGATACTTAAAATATGGTGATAGGGGAGGCAACATCTTGTCATCACTGCCCATGCGTAAAGCCGTCTCCCCGTACAGGTGTCACAAACTGCGTCTGTGGGCACACATTATGATTAATAAACCGGGGCATATAGCGGGGTATAAATAAATCCCTATTGCCAATGATATATGTCTCCCCCCAGTGCCCTTCCTTCTCCCCCCCCCCAGGGTTGCTGCGGTGATTGCACCAATTTACACCAGCTTCATAAAACGCATCACCAGGGGCAGAAGGAATTTTTTCGCCCATTATGTGTTTCCCATATGAGCCCCATGGGTTTCATCTTCTTATCCTCGTATCACTAGCCTCAATAATCGCTTCTACCATAACTGGAGTTATACAGGAAACACATACTGGGGGTAAAATCACAGTTGCCCTTGGTGATGCATTTTATGAAGCTTGTATTGGCGCAATAACTGCAGCAACCCGGCAACTATCCCTGACAGCTGCACACAAGTAATGCCCTCTCACCTGGCTTTATAGCCCCTGGGTGGGGGAGGGAAGGGCACTAGGGGGAGACATATATGATTGGCAATAGGGATTCATACCCCACTATATGCACCAGTTTATTTACCACATTAACTACTTGAATGCCAGGAGGTATTTAAGAGGGTCACTTCCCCACAGGCTGTAGTTTCGTTACACAGGGTAACCCCCAACCCCTGGACCAACTGACCTGTGAGAGCCCGATGAAATAGCATCCGCTATAGTAGCAGGTTTCATAAATTGATATAAAGTGGCTGCAGTGACACCCGTACGGGGAGACGGCTTTACGCATGGGCAGTGACTACAAGATGTCGCCTCCCCATCCTATATTTTATGTGTCCAAATCGGGACACTTGTGTCGGGGGCATGGTAATGGGTGGGGGCCGTAACTGAAATGGGCAGTGCAGGGGTGTGGCTACATGCCCATCTTACAGGGGACTGCGAGAGAGGTCTGTGTTAGAAGAACACGGTTTCTGGTTATGGTTGGATACGTTTGTTGTGGAAGAACCTGACCAGCCATCCCGGGTCTTAAGGGCCCTTTCTGAACAGTTTTGAACCAACATGAGGCAACAAGTGGTCACAGGTGTCAACTGAGGCCCCTAGAGGGACCACCCTTGTAGTTACATCAACGGCTAAGGAAGAGCCAGTTACACTCTGACCTTATGGACCACTGAGTGTGCTGAGCCTGCAGGTCAGGCTAGGGTTGGTCGTGGCCCCTGGTGTGGTGGGGCCTACACTGACAATCAAGTTCACTTTAGAGGTAACCAGAATTTTATCCAATAGATTCACTGCTTACAACGTCACCAAAAAGACAATCTTTTATTTCTGTTACCAGCTAACAGTCATCATTTTCCGAGATGGCGAGGTTCCCAGTCACGTCGCTTCCTGCCTCTGATTGGGGATGAATGACCTCATAGTGCATCTCTGACATGTCATAGAAGATGTGTTTCATGCAGTGGCATCAGGGTGGCAGAAAACGGCTAGGTAAGCGTTAGTTAGAGGAAGGAGAGAGTAGTGCAGCAGAGCAGAAACGAGATTCATAACAGATTTGCTTTTCATTTATTTGCCCCACATTTTGAGGAGACAAATACATTATTTAATAAGGTAACAGTAATAATAGAAATATACATATTAAGTGTGTGCTCTCTCCGCTCCACTTACTGGTGTTTGTAAAATGCGTTGGGGTCCTTAATTAAAGTGTTTCCTGAGTGGAGAGAAAATATGTTTAGATTTGGGTGGGAACCCCGGTATGTGTATGTGTTAGGGGCCACAACCGTCCATCTTTAGATATCCTGGGCATTTGTCTTGCTTATGTGGGGCAGATGACTTGTTGCCAAAATTGTTCTCCAACTGGTCTCATTGGACTTTCATTCTGCAGGTGACAAAAAAATGGAGGAAGCTCCATGGGCACTTCTGTCAGATTTGATCCAGACGGCCTGGAGTTCTGGCGATTCAGAGGGTAAGTGTCTAATATGGGTATCAGTAGATGCTAAAAGCACTGCTTAAGGGTGATTTGCATTTAGATATGAATGAGTCGGCCCCATAAATAAGGTTAAAGGGAAATAGTCGGGCCTTGCCGTCTCTGAGTGGGGGGTGGGAGTAGGTATGGCCACTCCCATTTGCTTCCCACGTTTCCACTATAAACATGGAACTGTAGACACGTTCCTGAGTGCAGCACTGCATCGATCATAGCAGCCAACACACTTTGTGAGATTCTAACTCGGTTTTATTGTCTCAATACAGATGCAGATGGACCAAACTATCCTGGAAGGGATGGAAAAGAAGCGAGGGACTCTGGATCCCAAGACGGCAACAGAACCCTCTGAAATTTAAACGACCACCAGCCACGGCCCGCTGTTCCTCCTGATTGATATCTTATATAACTGGAACTGTTTTCCAGAATATTATGCTTAAATACAATCTTTTTTTAAAAAAAACAAAGAAATGTGATTCTTTTAGGAAGCTGACATAATTCAACCAACTTCAAAGCAGTTTAAATATAACAAGCAGAAGACGTATATAAATATATATAGTGTAGTAGTTCAATGTTTAAACGTTGTGGATTTTTTGTAGTTATAATTTTGCGTGAAAGGGAAGTCACGCTGATTCACTTGCGGCTGGTATAGGGTTAAGCTCTCAGTGGCGACTCTAGGAACAATATTGTATATAGGGGGCACATAAGATACCAGTCAAAACTGGGCATAACTAGAAGCTTCAGGGCTCCGGTGCGAGAATATGTTAAGGGCCCCCCAACCCAATCTACCCCCTTCTCAAACTATCTACCCCCTTCCCCCTCCTTCTCAGGCTATCTACCCTCTCCCTACCCCTTCTCACTATCTACCCCCCTTCTCACTATCTACCCTCTCCCTACCGCCCTTTGTAGGTCACTTACCGTGGAGTCCTGTGGTGGGGGCACAAGGCCTCTGTTTCGCTGGTTTGCTGCAGCGCGCACGGCTTCACTGCTGAGCGCCGGCATATTATGTCATATATCGGCGCTCAGTGTGAAGCGCCGGCACCGAGACAGACGCTCCCACCATTGCAGTCGGGGCAGTGCTGAGGCAGGCGACGGCAGGGAGCAGAGGAGACAGAAGGGCGCCGAGCGGTTGCTGAAAACCCCTTGGGCCCCCCTGACTGGCAGAACTCCAGGGCCCGGTCACAGTCGTGACCCCTGCGACCCAGGTAGTTCCGCCACTGTATATAATGCCAAAATACCAGAGTATTGCAGTATGCAATGCAGTAGGCAATCCTTTATTGGATTTACATAATACTTAAAAGACAAGGTTTCTCTTCCTCAGTTATTGCTTCAGACCTGAGATAGAGAGGAAAACTCTGGAAAGCTTTTCTTTATAGTTTACAAATAAGTGCAGTGAGCTGCCTGGTTATTGTCAGCATAGCCGTAGCTGGCTCCTTTTGCACCCAAGGCAAGAATTGAATATTGACGTCATATCCCAGCGCTCAGCATCATTTGCCGGCACGTAGTGATTAGGGAGCACGGAAGCCGAGGTCTGAAGTTTATAGACCTTGCACTCCCTAATTTATGGGATACATATAGAAAATGTTTATTGGTGGACTGAATTAGGGATATATTGTTTATGGGAAACCCCATTAATTAGGAGGTCTGTGCATATAAATGCCACAATGGGCTCTATTTGCTTTTTTCAGTAGTTTTTATTTTGTTTGTCTAAATACGATATAAAGGATATATTATGATTTAAGATAAAAATATATACTGCTGCCCCATCTAGTCTCCAGGTGAAGGTACCATTTGTGGCACCTGAGCCCATGCATACGGGTACTCGCTATGCCTTGGTGCAGATATGAATATCTGAAGAGAACATATGTCCCAGAGACTATAATAAAAATATTACAGCATGTTTCTCCAAAGAATTAGCCATTTCTGCAAGAGCATATGTTAAGCTCAACCAGCCAAAAGGAGGAATTAGCATTTGTTGATAGCTAAAACCTGTAGCATGGTATCAAAAACATGATATGGAATTTGAATAAAATGTAGATTAATTATATTTACAATTCAATAGAGAACCTTAATGACTGGTACCCTTACAAACCAGTCCTATGTCCTATATATTAACCTTGTCTCTGCGGCAGCCATTAAAGGTAAAGGTCAGGCAGCTTGGAATATTTTCTTGGAAAAATGTTTGGTGCTCTATTCACTTTAAGCATGTGTTTTATGGATATATATATATATATATATATATATATATATATATATATATATACGGTAATAATATATATTTATGCATAAAAATATATTTATGTTAATATTACATGTTCATAATACATTTCCATTAATTTATTACATTTAAAAATAAATTAGGGCATTGCTATTCCATTAACTCTATTACAAGCTTGTGCTTGCCTGCTTTCTCATTAAGCTTTTACTGCCAAAACTGCTCTGTCTAATCTCAAAATGCTTTCGGAGCTTCTGTTACGGTTTGAAAGGCATGGCTCGCATATGTTCTGCATAATATTATAAATCTCCATATCTAAAGTACAATGAAGCAACTTTTCTGGTTGGCGAGAGCCAGGCTGCTGTTATGTAAGATTCGTTTTCTAGAGAAGCAGAGTATCTGTCTTAGGAAAATATCACCGACTGAGGGTCTTGAACAATGACAATGGGGGGTTATCTAAAAATGCTATTTTCGGACAGGTTGGAAAAGTGGTCTTATCCCTATTTCAACCAATGTATTAATTCTGCTGATTTCAGAGACAAAAGTGCTCTTATCACCATAGCAACTGATGGGCAGTCCAATCAGCAGTAACATGCCATTGGTTCTTATTGCGTGTGGCCACTATTCACACATTGCGCCAGAATCATTTTCTATGCATAACCGCTAATTTATGCATTTTACATACTGCCAGGCACTGCATGGGTCCGTCATACCCTCTGTATTGCATCTATTACAGTAGTTAATGAAGGTTTTACTAAACATCGATAAATGGATAAACAGCAGGGTCTCCGTGCATGGAAATGTTTGCTCCATTCGGTTGCTAATCAGATTGCATATCTTTTTTGTATGGAAAATGTATAGTACCATTAGTATACTATACCTGTAATATACTATACCAGTAGTACCGGTATACTATATAACTATAAACTATAATTCCCAAATATTGTCGGTTCGATGTATTTCTTGTATGCGAAATGTTACAAACTGCTTAATCAGAATGACCAGCATTGTCTACCTGCAGACCGAGATCAAGTTGCTGACATTCAGTGACTGTTCTTAGACTGAGTTGTGCAATATTTAAAAAGGTTGGTAGAAGGAGTAATGAACAGAGACACATTCTGACACATCATCAGCTCATGCCTGCAGATGGACAGCTACAGAAAACACGGTGTATCCCAGCATGTGAAAGGGAAATAAAAATAACTCTGAATTCTATGAGCCTAGGTTATAAAAAGAAAATAATAATATGTTTACGGGATTCTTAACTGTTCCCTTCCGACATGGGATCAGGTATCTGTGCCGTGTAGACATATAGTGGAGCAAAAAAGTATTTAGTCAGCCACCAATTGTGCAAGTTCTCCCACTTAAAAAGACGAGAGAGGCCTGTAATTTTCACCATAGGTACACTTCAACTATGAGAGACAGAATGAGACAACAAAGTCCATAAATCACATTGTCTGATTTTTAAAGAATTTATTTGCAAATTATGGTGGAAAATAAGTATTTGGTCAATAACAAAAGTTCATATCAATACTTTGTTATATACCCTTTGTTGGCAATGACAGAGGTCAAACGTTTTCTGTAAGTCTTCACAAGGTTTTCACACACTGTTGCTGGTATTTTGGACCATTCCTCCATGCAGATCTCCTCTAGAGCAGTGATGTTTTGGGGCTGTCGCTGGGCAACACGGACTTTCAACTCCCTCCAAAGGTTTTCTATGGGGTTGAGATCTGGAGACTGGCTAGGCCACTCCAGGACCTTGAAATGCTTCTTACGAAGCCACTCCTTCATTGCCTGGGTGGTGTGTTTGGGATCATTGTCATGCTGAAAGACCCAGCCACGTTTCATCTTCAATGCCCTTGCTGATGGAAGGAGGTTTTCACTCAAAATCTCACGATACATGGCCCCATTCATTCTTTCCTTTACACGGATCAGTCGTCCTGGTCCCTTTGCAGAAAAACAGCCCCAAAGCATGATGTTTCCACCCCCATGCTTCACCGTAGGTATGGTATTCTTTGGATGCAACTCAGCATTCTTTCTCCTCCAAACACGACGAGTTGAGTTTCTACCAAAAAGTTCTACCTTGGTTTCATCTGACCATATGACATTCGCCCAATCCTCTTCTGGATCATCCAAATGCTCTCTAGCAAACTTCAGACGGGCCCGGACATGTACTGGCTTAAGCAGGGGGACACGTCTGGCACTGCATGATTTGAGTCCCTGGCGGCGTAGTGTGTTACTGATGTTAGCCTTTGTTACTTTGGTCCCAGCTCTCTGCAGGTCATTCACTAGGTCCCCCCGTGTGGTTCTGGGATTTTTGCTCACCGTTCTTGTGATCATTTTGACACCACGGGGTGAGATCTTGCGTGGAGCCCCAGATCGAGGGAGATTATCAGTGGTCCTGTATGTCTTCCATTTTCGAATAATTGCTCCCACAGTTGATTTCTTCACACCAAGCTGCTTGCCTATTGCAGATTCAGTCTTCCCAGCCTGGTGCAGGTCTACAATTTTGTTCCTGGTGTCCTTTGACAGCTCTTTGGTCTTGGCCATAGTGGGGTTTGGAGTGTGACTGTTTGAGGTTGTGGACAGGTGTCTTTTATACTGATAACAAGTTCAAACAGGTGCCATTAATACAGGTAACGAGTGGAGGACAGAGGAGACTCTTAAAGAAGATGTTACAGGTCTGTGAGAGCCAGATATCTTGCTTGTTTGTAGGTGACCAAATACTTATGTTACCGAGGAATTTACCAATGAATTGATTAGAAATCCTACAATGTGATTTCCTGTATTCTTCCCCCCCATTCTGTCTCTCATAGTTGAAGTGTACCTATGATGAAAATTACAGGCCTCGCTCATCTCTTAAGTGGGAGAACTTGCACAATTGGTGGCTGACTAAATACTTTTTTGTCCCACTGTAGCTGGGAATGCTCCAGGCCCTGTATCCCTGTGGGCATCAGGCAGAGCGCAGGTCATGGCAGGGTCCCGCGGCCGCTAGGTAGGCTGGAAAGGAAAAGGTCAGGGGCCTCGGTACTCGCTACTTTAACACTTTAGCACACTGACCTGAAATTACCCACAGGTGCGCAAGGGAGAGGATCCAATCGGCAGCCCTATAAATGTCTCACAAATGCTAAGGTCACTGCTTGTTTGTTACTACGTTGCGGTGTCTGCTTATTGTCAGACACCATTCCCTATTCCTATTCATGCTGTTTGCACAATTTTGTTTTCTATTTCATTACTATTGAACCCTGCTTGCTTACAGTACTAATCTATTCACCTATGTTGTGAATTACCAGCTATTGACCCTGGCTTTGCTAACTGGATTATGCTATCTGCCTTGGGCCCCTATAGTGAATTACCAGTTACTGACCCCTGCCTACTTACTAGACTATGATATTTGCCTCTGGCCCCTATTGTGGATTACTGGCTACTTACCCTTGTTTGCTTATTAGACATGCCCCCCTGTCTCCTCTCCCGACCCCTGCTCTGTAGCTCCACCACACAAACCCTGACAGCATGCCCCTTTGGTGCTTGGGGATCCACTTTCACCTTGTGCTGTCTACACATCATGAGAGCTGCACAGTGTTTGAACTTCTGGGGTGCATACCATGCATTCAGGGGCGTAACTAGAAACCTCAGGGGCCCCG
>VKOC01022362.1:0-42334 GCA_009364415.1 Spea multiplicata | reverse complement strand
ACCAATCCACACGTATACACCAATCCACACTTATATACTAATCCACACGTATATACTAATCCACACTTATACACCAAACCACACATATACACCAAACCACTCTCACTTAATGCTTTCCTACCTTTCCTTTCTTCTTTCAGCTTATTTTCCTCCTCTTCGCTCTTCTTCTTCAGTTCTTCTTCTTCTCTGTCTTCTTCCGGGTCAGAGGGCAGCGGTGGGCGCGGTTTCAGTGCTGTGCGCCGGGATCTGACAACAGACCCCGGCGCACAGCAGCTGTTGCCGCGCGGATCACAAGGGAGCGGTATCGGAGGTCTTTAACAGACCTCCGGCTCCCTTGAGTGATTTTAAGCCGGGTTGAACCCGGCTTAAAATCACTCAAGGGAACCGGAGGTCTGTTAAAGACCTCCGATACCGCTCCCTTGCGAGCCTGCTCCTCCAGCGGCGGACATTACTGTCCGTCTCTGGAGGGGTGCCGGGTGCCGCAAGTCGGCACCCCCTGATGAGCGGCACCTGGTGCGGACCGCCGCCGCCCCCTGGAGTGTGGCGCTCTGTGCGGTCGCACACTCCAAAGGTCGGCCCTGCCCTAAGGGGCCGGGAAGCCCCCACCAGGGCCGGCCTTAGGGGTCTGCGGCCGCACAGGGTTTAAATTAAAACATCTGGGTTTTTTTTTTCAACTTTATTTAACATCTGCCATGTTAAATAAAGTTAAAAAAAAAAAACTTTATTTAACATGGAGGATGTTAAATAAAGTTGAAAAAAAACCCCGATGTTTTTATTTAAACTCTGTACGGCCGCAGACCTGTAAGGCCGGCCTTGGTGGGGACTTCCCGGCCCGTAAGTCAATGCGGCCCTGCCGTGGCCCGGCCCACCGGGCAAATGCCCGGTGTGCCCGATGGCCAGTCCGGGCCTGGATGAAACAGAAAGCACAAGGCTATGTGTGGTGGCCTTGCATAGATGCTGATATCACAGCCTATGTCAATGCTTGTATAGGATGTGCACAAACTGCCAGAGACCCATCACGAGGATGTATTCCGCCCTGGACTTGGCCCACGGTTCCTTGGTTTCGCCTTCTTCTGGATTTTGCAGGTCCAATAAAAGGGGCAAGCCTTCTTTGTTATAATTGAAGCCCACTTGAAATGGCCCGAGGTGTTTCCGATAACCCAGCCAACTACAAAAGCTACGATTGTCATATTAGTGCATCTCTTTGCCACGTTTGGATACCCTACAGAGATTGTCACAGATAATGGGGCCAAATTCACAAGCCAATAATTTAAGAGTTTTTTTACTCTTCATAACATCAAGCACAAGTTAACCGCGCCTTACCACCCAGCGACCAATGGCCAAGCAGAACGGTTGGTACAGACTTTCAAGAATTACTTCAAGGCCACAGTGGCTTCAACTAGCCAAAGGTCCCTATCTCTTCAGAAGTTGGACTCTTTTCTTTTCGGTTACAGAACAACACCACATGCTACTACTGGTCCATGACCATGTATTGCTCTCCCAGGAGAAAATGGTCACGTCCAAAGAGTCTCCCATTTTTTAAGTCCACCAAGCGGTCTGGACACGATCTTATGGATCTTCCAACACTCGGTGGCTTCCCGCCACTATTGTGGAATCTTTGGGACCCAAGATGTACACAGTCCGTCTGGAAGATGGTTCTGTTACCAGACGACATGTAGACCAATTAAGGTCCCGTTCCCGGTTTCCCGAACCCTGGAACCCCAAACTTTCCGATTTCAAATCCAGTGAGACGGAGGACATCTGGAACGGCGTTTGGGTTGACTCTGAAAGCTTGAATTCACCTTCTGGGGCGGTCTGCGATTCTGGTTCTGAGGTTCCTCATGGTTCTGAGGTTCCCAGCTTGAACCCACCACATACCCCTTCTTCCTGTCCTGCCACCTCTGACACCCTGACGGCTGGGGGTCGTCCCCAGTGCCACCGCCACCCTCCTGACCTCTTACAACTTCAAGAACGAATACGCAACTTCAGTCGGTCCTTCCATAGGACACGGAAAAATCCTGAAGGTTATTCGTCCCCTCACCTTCCTTCAGAAGACTAGCCTTCTGACACCAGTGACACTGTTCCTGTGGATTAACTGTGTTCAGATGGATTTTTATTGTTTTTGTTATTGGGACATATGTTTATTTTGTTTTGTTTTTTTCCTTCTCTTCTCTTCTGTTTTTTTTTATTGTTTTGTTGTTATACCTGGAATGTAGGATACTGCATCTCACTGTCCCTCTCACTTTAACTAGTGGCTCCACCTCTGCAGTGCCTCACATGTCAGAGAGAGCGCGGTAGCTATTTTGTAAGCTAGTGAGTGTTAAGCAGTGATGCTGCATGGTATGATACTCTTATATTTGTGTCAGCATTAAATATCCTGATTATTCAGTAATGTTCAGCAATAAAGCAAGGTTGTATTAAACTACTGGCATTATATCTGAAGCAGATAGGACTACAACAGCCTTGTTGACCCCTTTTCAAACATTGCACTTTATGACCATAAAGCTCAATTTTGGTCTTGTCACTCCAAATTAGACCGTGCCGGAAGCAGTGAGGCATGTCAAGGGGTTGTCGGGGCATTTTGTAACTGGGATTTTTTGTGGCATTGGCTCAGTAAAGGCTTCTTTCTGGCAACTCAACCATGCAGCTCATTTTTGTTCAAGTATTATTGTAATTGCAGCCTGTATTCCTCCTGAGGTTACCTGTGGGGTTTTCTTTGTATCCCCAACAATTCTTCTGGCAGTTGTGGCTGAAATCTTTCTTGGTCTACCTGACCTTGGCTAAGTTTTCACATCTTAATAAGTGATTGAGCAGCACTGACTGACATTTTCAAGGCTTTCAATATCTTTTTATATCCTTTTCCATCTTTATAAAGTTCCATTACCTTGTAATGGTGAGAGCTAGCAAACACACTGACAATTGATACACAGACACTAATAGCAATTTAAAAAGACACAGGTGTGGGAAATTAACCTTTTATTGCCATTTTAACCTGGGTATGTCTGTAACAAGGCCAACCATTTAAGGGTATGTAAACTTCTGATCTGGGCCATTTGGGTGATATCAGTTATCATTATGATTTAAAAATAAGCTAAACAACTATGTGATAATAAGTGGCTTCATTTAATCACTACCCTTAAAAAAAGACTATTTTTGGCATGATCAGTCATATTTTTAAAAATGAATTCACAATTTCCACCAGGGTATGCAAAATTTTGAACACAACTGTAATTGTACATGTAATTGTAATCGATCCAACAGCTATCGGGTTGGTTAGCAACTCAACTGGTGTGGAGCTATACACAGGCTTAACAACTGTGATTGAATTATTCCCATATATGACCTTGCAGTTCACCTAAAATGGTTTGATTAAAACAGGGTAACCCCAACTTTGTTATTAGCTACCTAAATATTATAGTGTTTTTGTATGCATCCCTCACACTTTGTCTCATTTGACTGACAACTTCATCAGTTTGACTCGGCCTCGTCACTGTCCAGTTCTGCTTCATGAAGAGTCTTAGATGACAAAACCAAGGGCGGTTATCCCATCAGTTGAGCTTCTGTCATGGGTACTTGCATTCCCCTCACTAACATTTCTTTCACCATTGACAGACAGCTGTGCTGGAGAATGTGATCTTTTAGAGGAGAAAAGGATTAATCTGGCAAGGTGAGAGCTCATTGACACCTTAACTATGCGTGTGGCGAATTCTCTGCACAAAGTAATGGGTTTTAAAAAGAATTTTTAACCTTTTCCTGGGTAGTACTTACATTTAACTATAGATAACTCAGTGTTTTGGACCAGACCACTAATATAAGTTATTAGATATGCATCTAAAGCTGTTCATGTGTAGTATGGAGAAAATTTACTTGTATAGTTACTTGTTTAATGCTAAGTGCTTAACTTCTGCTCTTACATAGGTATATATATATATATATATATATATTTATAGTAGTGGGATTCAAATTTTTTGGTAACCACGTCCGAGCTTTCTTACTAAAAAAATAAAAACCTCACTCACAGACAGACTTGGGCAGTCTCACACACCCACACAAACTCAGGCAGTCTCACACACAGAGACTCGGGTAGTCTCTCTCTCACGCACACAGAGAACTCAGGCAGTTTCTCACACACACACACAGACTCAGGCAGTCTCACACACACAGAGACTCAGGCAGTCTCTCACATACACAGAGACTCAGGCAGTCTCTTCTCAAAAACACACCAGACTCGGCAGTCTCACACACACAGAGACTGGGAAGATTCGTCACACAGAGAGACCTAGGCAGTCTCACACACAGACTCAGGCAGTCTCTCACACACATATACACATACAGACTCGAGCAGTCTCACACACACATACAAACTCAGGCAGTCTCTCTCACACACACAGAGACTCAGGCAGTCTTCTCTAACACACAGACTCAGGCGTCTCACCACACACAGAGACTCAGGCAGTCTCACACACAGAGTCGGGCAGTCTCACACACAGACTCAGGCAGTCTCACTTTGGTTAGCCTGTGCGAATTGTAGCCTCAGTTTCCTGTTCTTAGCTGACAGGAGTGGCACTCGCAGTGGTCTCCTGCTGCTGTAACCCATCTGCTTCAAGGTTCGACATGTTGTGCATTCAGAGATGGTATTCTGCATACCTTTATTGTAAAGAGTGGTTATTTGAGTTACTGTTGCTTTATGGTCATCTAAAACCAGTCTGTCCATTCTCCTCTGACATCAACAAGGCATTTTTGTCCACCCAACTGCCGCTCACTTGATTTTTTCTCTTTTTTGGACTGTCCTCTGTAAACCCTAGAGATGGTTGTGCATGAAAATCCCAGTAGATCAGCAGTTGCTGAAATACTCAGACCAGCACGTCTGGAACCAACAACGATGCCACGTTCAAAGTCACTTAAATTCACATTTCTTCCCCATTCTGATGCTCGGTTTGAACTTCAGCAAATTGTCTTGACTACATCTACATGTCTAAATGCATTGAGTTGCTGCCATGTGATTGGCTGATTAGGTATTTGTGTTAGCAAGCAATTATACAGGTGTACCTAATAAAGTGGCCAGAGAGTGTATATTAAATGAACGATGAAAGTCTATAAATAAAAAGACTGAACCGTTGACTAGAAAAACTGAGTTTCGTGAAATCATTTAAAACATGTCCCATGAGTGCCGGTAACTACTTTTGGAATTTATATGCATTACTGCTGCAGCTACCTGGCACCGGGCAGAGAAATTAAGTTTGTTGTGTAATTGTATATCATAAAAGATAATTCTTAAAAAACATAATACTAAATTGTTGCTTAAAAATGTTTAATATACATTGTGGTTCATTATAACAATTTTAGGGGTGACAGTCACATAGGTGACATGTAAGGATTTGCATGTGCAGACTGTAAACATGTTTAAGTAGGACCTTTGTTTTTGTCCACTGTTATGTGATGTACTACTTAGTAATTACCTATTGTGCATTCCTGCAGAAAATGAAGGAGCTACTATAAACTATACTATAACTATAAACCAGTTAATAGTAAAATGTTTCAGCACCTTGGACAGTCACTTCAGAAATCTCTTGTTCTTTCTCTCGTATCTAAAGTTACAAAAGGCAAAAGACTGCTCTTGTTTCTTCTTAATGTACAGATATTTTAAAAAAGATTGATAAAATCTAAATACATAAATAATAATGGAAATCTACTACGACTACTAGTCGATTTTATGCCAATTTACATTTACTTACAAATTGATCCCAGAACAAAGTGTAGCATTGGATATTAGATACAGCCTTGACACAGACCCCTGTAGTATAAATGGGACAGCTACCCAATAAGCTGGCCTAATAAGTAAGCATCTCACTAGGAGCCTGGTCACCAGTAGGAAGATCTGCATCCAGTGATATCACAGAGAGAAATGTGCCCTCCCAGACCTACCATCTAAGCCAGCACACATAACGGCACAAATATGCAACATGTGCACAGAAAAATGCACACAATGTCACACTAAATATGTGCAAAGCTATATAATGGTATGTTCCTTGGTTCACTTTAAGCATATATTTTTAAGAATATGATGATCTCAGTTCATTTTAAATGTAGCTTGGAATTAAAATACATTCAAAAATAACCTCTACAGCTTCTTGCTATATCAGCCATTAATGCTGAAGAATGCAATGCAGATCCTATGCCTTTTTATTTTATAAACAAAGTCATGTTCTTGAGAGCCGATGACAGTTCTGTTCTTCCTTAGTTAAATAAGTGAAAAGTCCACTGTTCCTGTAGAAAGTATAACAACCTTGGAAACACATAAACAGCTATTTATGTCACCCTGTGATTTATACATGCATAATTCCTCATTATCTTTCTGTATAACCTTAATTTATATGACTTACACAGCTATACCTCATTATCTACTAGCACCTGTGCAGTTGTTAAAGAGATATGGGAGATTTGTTACATAAAAAACATAGTGGAATAAAGTATTAGGTTCTACAAATTACTGTATGGAAAATTGTTGCTAAGAAACAGATGATTCTATAGCCAACTGTACTGGGGATTTGCTGATGATACATATGGAGGATAAGACATTTTGGTCAAAACAACCATAATCATTTCCTTAATATCATCCTATATGTATGTCTGGGTCCTATAAACCATACCCTAATTTTAAGAGATTTGTGCTTTGAAACAGATGTAAGTGTAAATTATTTTTCTGATTGTGGCACAATTGCAAAAGGATATCCTGATTTCCATTCAAGGGTCGCTGTCACCTTCTTAGCTTTTGGCATAACTTAACTCATTTTGTTTGGGGGAGGGGCATGGAATGACAAAAACCCTCGAAAATAGTCTAATAGCTAGTTTTCTCTTCTAAATCTATTAGAGATCTGCAAAATCCAATCCAATTCCAGCAAAAGCTGTACTGCAGTAACTCAACAAAAGCAGTGAAATAATTTAATTCAGACTAATAATGATACAGATTCTAAGTATAGAAGATTACACTCCTATGATACATGCATTAGATGTGTTTCTAATACATATATTGATTAGTTTAAAGTAAACATTACTTCATATGTTTATTTAGTGTGCCCAGATGTGGAATATAGAACTTCCACTACCTTCTGGCTTGTCTGGTAGATGTGGATGAGTGTTTAATAATGCTTCTACTACCCCTTAATTTTAGGTGGAAGGGTTTTCCGCCCCTACAGAACCAAACATGCATTAGAAATGAAGATACAAATCAAAACACCTCTCTCCTTGTAAATTTGGCCGGGTTTACCAAAGTCCTTATGCAAGATATTTTATATATTTGTAAACTATTCTGTGTCAAAATCTAAGTTTGCTTTTAATAAGACTTTGTACTTACTTAGTCCTTGCTTTCAGTGATAGTAAATATAATTACGTTAATATTTTTCAGATTGAGTTTCTGTAGTTATGTAATTAACCCCTTAAGGACTTTTTACAAAAAATCTTTTACTCATCTACAAAAGCTAATGAAAAAAACCTGCTTAATAGATTTTAATGTTTGTCCTGAGTTTAGAAACACCCAATGTTTTTATGTTTTTTTGCAAGCTATAGGGCAATAAGTACAAATAGGATATTGCTATTTCAAAACAATTTTTTTTTAAAATCTAGTCATACTGCTAGTGTCCTATTTGGGACATCTTCTTTGAACTCGATCAATTCAATTTACCTCATCAAATCATATAACAAATATATATGTATGTTGAATATTTTAACCAATCACATAACATTCAAAGTGCAAAGGGGAGCAAAAAGTTCTCAGACGCTTGTGACTGGTCTCTGGAGAAAGAGAGTGCGCTCTGGGGTAGGTTTTCGGTGACGCAGACTGCCTCGATATCGTTGATCGCCTCCTAACTTCTTTTTAAACACATGTTCGGCATCATTTTTAATATGGCAGACGTTGACAGTTGACATCAAGGCATTACAGCAACACAGTTTGGGAAAAGAAAGTGATCTAGAGCATGCCCTCATTACAGCTGGTTACCATGAACACATTTCACCAAACATATATGTTTACACCATGTCAGCAGCTAACTAACCAGCCAGTGTCAGGTTCCAATAGGCATGGGCTATGTTTGATGTAAAGTAACAAAAGAAATGCAGCCTTTGAAACTAATGCCAATGTTTTTCAATACTGCTAAAGTTTCAACAGTAAGGATTCTTGGTCATCCAGTGACCATACGAAAACCAAGCTGCCAAAAGCAATGTCATTCCTGAGTGGAGTTAATTTCCTAAACAGTGAGAACAGAGACTTCTACTTGAGTGGCAGTGATTTAAAAAAAAATAAATATCAAAACATTGATCATGTCTTATGTACCACAACTCATCACTTGTGAAATAAAGCTTGGAGTTTTTAACTAGTTTATGTATTTATTAGTTATTTATTAGCTATTTTTTTTTTAAATACAGGGATGCCTGACTTGTGGGGAACATATTGGATATGTGTCGACTGACATAGTAGACATGTGAATAGAACCTTGGCTAGGGTTAACACTTATCAGTGTGTATTTTTGTGCTTTTCTTAGTAATGTGGAACAAACAATATGATGTACAAAACATTATCTCTGTGTGTTTAGCTGTCCTGCCGGTGAAACCAAATAATGTGTTCTTTAGAAAACAAAAACAATTAAATCACAACAGAAATCTTAATTCCCAGTATCACTCTGAGACAGTCAGCACCAAGTTCAATGTACATCGCTCTCCTTTCTGTTTAAAAATGTCATATTTGATTCAGTCCAGTTGATTTATTGAAATCTATTTCTTAACATCCGATTGGAGGATAATGTCACTGCCAGCCCCGCCATTTCGGCACTAGTTCCCACTGGGTTATGTCCTCCTCGAGATAGAAGATAAAAGATAGAAGCCAAAGAAGAAAGGCTCTGAAGATGTTGCCAAAAGTGCTGTTATTTTGCCCTGACTTGAACTTTGGGCAATATGACGATACTTGCAGTGGATGGTTGGGGAGAGGATGTCACCGCAAATGCCGCCACATTGCCCCGAGTTCAAGTTAGGGCAAAAATAATTTTGTTTGACTATGCTTTTCTAATAAAAAAATTCATATTTTGTGTTTTTTGTCCTGGGATCACTTCTCACATAGTAGTTGGGGTACAGAGACAAATTACAGAAATTACCGTACTTGCCGGCGTATAGCACGCACCGGCGTATAACACGCACCCTCGTCGGAACCGGAAGTGAGGGAGACGCGGCTGCAGATCGTGCAGCTCTAGGAGTTATCGGCGTATAACACGCAGGTAGGGTTTAAGCTTATTTTTTTAGTTATAAAAGTGCGTGTTATACGCCGATAAATACGGTATGTAAAAAGCTTGGTCATTTATTCCAAAAAACATTGATGTGCAAATGATTTTACTAAGGATATTGTGAGGTATTGGAAAAACATGATTCATACAAAATAATAATTTAACAGTTTTTCTCCTGGGTAGACAATAATCCCACTGCACCACATGCTAAGAGCTAATGTCAACAAATGAATTTAATGAAAACTGTCACCTACACAGAATATAAATAAAACCACCACACTTAAGGCCATGTTTTAAAGTAAATATGATAATATTGAGTTTTGATCATTCCCTTCAAGGATTAAAATAATTTGCCAAAATCGTATATTGTACCTCAAGCTCTCTCAGGTCTGCTAGACTGACACTATCTACCCTAAATTCAAGTTATTTCCATAACATGAAGAGTGTCAGCACTTTGCTTCTGGCTGAAGTTGAGTGATTGTTGAGCTGTACATGATCTGATCCATTGTGCCCAATTAATTTAGTGTGTTATCCAAAACATTATACAGCTTTCATTTTTAACCTCACGGTCACTAAACATGATGAAGAACAAGGCTGTTATATAATTAAAGTAACTTTATAATATCATCTGTTGGAACAAACTTCAGCAATATTGTGATCTGGTATATATGATTGATATAGTGTGTATTTAGCTAAAGCAGAACAATGACATTAAATATGATTAACAAACATATATGACTGTGTTGGAAAATAAGAACTCAGTTGGTCTATTCCTGTCCTAAAATGCACAAAATCATATTTTGCCTTAAATGACTGTAGTAGCATCAACTCCCGGGCTAGGCCCCCTGCAAGAACCCACAAACCTTCCCCCCAATAAAGACACGACAACCATAGATTTTGGGTGTAAAAGGCCACAGCCGAAATTTATTTAAATGCAGGCCATTGCCATGCATACCTAAAACCAAAAATAGGTGCGTTAACAGGACAATGACCAACACACAGAACAATAAATAACATAAATTAACATAATTCAACATTAACCATTTAATGTAAACCATCCCAAGCTTACCAGGTTATCCAGGAACCACACAGGGAAGGACATACCGAGATGCCCAAACCCAAACCTGAGGTTCCCAGTTCCACCTACCAGGAAACCTCCCAAAACCAATGCTCTCCCATCAGCATTAACCCCCTAGATACCTGGTAAGCTAACGCACGACCGTGACAACAAACACACACCAGAAGAACACAACACACAAAAGGAATAGGGAGGGAGGGTGGGACAAACAGTGATTGTCAGGTGAGACAAAATGGAGACTGCTCCAGTGGCGCCAAACCCCTAAATAGCCCACCATTAACCCCTCCCCCCACATTCAAAAAATGCCATCAGGACCTATCCCTGCTCGGCACACAGTCAACGGCCCACTAAGGCCCATTCTGAGCACGTGGGCTTCATTCCTGCTTAGAATAGTGGATTACCAATTCCAGATATCGCTGTATTCTCCTACTATATCAGCCCCTACTACGTCTGTCAAAAGGCTATTCCATACATATACAACTCTTTCTGTAAAAAAAACAAACAAAAAAAAAAACACTTTTATTTGTGTATCTTTGTATTCTGAGCTTGCGCAAGTATGGAGTTAATTCATATTCTATAGTATAATGATATATACTATGTGAAATTGTGTTCTAGAAATACAATATTAAAAGTAGAGTTCACATTGTGACTAATTGCTTTTAGCATCAGTTCATTTGTACAGATTATTTTCTCAGTTCTGACCGAAATAGCCATTCAAAGCGTTTTCATTTGTAATGTCAAATTGAAATCAGTAGGAGAGAGAATTAAATGGCGATTTGCTTTTCGCGGAAAGAGTATATAAAAAATATAGAGAATATGCAGGCAGTCTGATGCAGAAGTTAAACAAATTATAGCTCATTGGGAGGTTTGCTTACAGCATCTCTTCCAACTTCCATCACTTTACCACATGGCAGAAGGAGCAAGTGCCCAAGATGCATTTCTCCACCAGTCTGTCTGCATTATTCTGGCCCTTTGGAGTACTTCCATAAAAGGGTGCAGCCTTGGAGACAGCCTCTTCTTGTTCCTTTAATCAGGGAGAGAGTGTACCCGGCAGCTCCGCCCTTTTGTAGAAGTGCTACGGGAGGCCTTGTTCACAGAAAAGTGGACAAAGAAAGAATACGCAAGTAGAAGTGGTCAAAAAAAGAAGACAAAAGGACAAGGAAAGGCAAGAGAAGAAGTGAAGATGTGGGAAAGGATGTTTCAAGAAATTGAGAGAGAGAGTGTATGAGGGAGAGTGAGTAAGAGTGGGATAATGAGTGACTGAAATTGTGAGAGAGTGTAAATGAGAGTGTGGGAGAGCAACAGTAAGAGTGTGAGTGTGAAGAGAGTGTGTGTGAAAGAACATGAGTACAAATTAGTTTTAATGTGTGAGAGACTGAAGAAGAGTGAGTTAGAGAGTGATATTGTTTGTAAGAGTGAAATAAATAATGATAGGGCTCATGCTGTACCACCATCTGTGTCTGGCTTGCTATACAACGATTGGAGCCATGCTGTTCCACTGTCTGTGCCTGGCTTGCTTCATGATGATAGCAGCCATGCTGTAGCACCAACTGTGTCTGGGTCACTATACAATGCGCTGGGTATTTTCTCTCCATACATTTCTAATGAAGTGGCCCACTGCAGAAGAAATTTGGGGGTATCATCCCAGAATCCCTTGTGGTTGTGGCAGCACCATGAGATTTATGAGGGAAAAACAAGCCTTCTGGCATGTCTATAGATGAGTGTTTTAATAATGCTTCTACTACCCTCTTAATTTTAAGTGGAAGGATTTTCCATCAGCTTTACCCACCATAACGTATGTAATTGGTATTTCTCGTGCTACCCCAAGCCTCAAGAATTAAGCCAGTATCACAACCTCATGACGAGTCCCATTAAGGACGAAACAGCTGTCCATGAGTGGTGATCGTGATACTGTACCTCTTACCTGAGTTATGGCTAAAGGCTGTCTTGTACAGCTGGCAATTACTTTCAAGGGATCTGTGTATAAAGTGGATATAGAGGCAAATGGTGATCATTGTTGACCTTATTAGCATGCGCCTACCCAGAATCCCTTGTGGTTGTGGCAGCACCATGAGATTTCTGAGGGAAAAACAAGCCTTCTAGCATGTCTGGTGTAGATGAGTGTATTAATTATGCTTCTACTAGGGTTTTCCATCACCTTTACCCACCATAACTGAAGAAAACGCCCCTTTCATAGATTTACAGTAAATCAAAAAATGTATTTAATGGCTTAAACAATGTTTGCATTTAACTGTTTTAAATAACTGTAGACAGACTGAATTTATATCCAAGTGTCCTCAAGCACAAAGTTGTCCATTAAGTTTAGTGGCTATGGGACTACTTAGCATTTGGTTATAATAGCTACTGAAAAAATTTAATTTAATTGGTAAGCCATGTCTCTCTAGCTGTCTAGACAGGTTATGTAAGTTCCATACAGGAAAGATATCTGCCCAATTTATCATAATTTACAAGAGTTGAACTAAAGTACTAAAATTAATACTACATGCATCATAATTGTGAGCACTAAAATATAAAGGGTACATAGACTATAAACACTTACTAAAAATGGGCACAGAATGTTTTGTTTTAAAAAAAGATGTAAATATAATTAAAATTCAAAAAGATTTAAATAATTAAACCAGAGATAATAAAACCTGTGCATCAATAATTATAACACAAAAATGTTATACATGGAAAGAAGTATTATAACTCTCCAAAAATGTAAACACATTTGGTATTAGAAAGGTATTAAAACTGATAAATTATTAACAAATACATTACCGTATTTGCCGTTTAAGATAAGGTATTTTCAGTCATATTCAGTGTCGTTTTATAATCCGACCTCAAATAGAGGTCTAGCTATAAGACTAAGATTCCCTGCAGCGCTGCAGGAAACCTGCATCCTCCTCTCTGGTAGCCGGTGGACGTCTGTACGATGCACACAGACAACTTCCGCTGCTGCCCGACACTTCGCCAAGGCTTCTATGACAGATTGGCGGTGTGCCATGATCTTCCGTCGCTCCGTCGTAGAAGTCCAGGCAGAAGTGCTGGGCAGCAGCAGATGTTGTCTACTAGACACTAGGGAGTATGGAGCATGGGAGGCAAGTCTGGGGATGCATTGGTAAGTGGGGCCTGGGGAGGCAGAATGGGTTGATGTGCATAACTGGGGTCAGATGTGCATAACTTGGGGTTGGCAAATATGAAAACAAAGTTTACATGTGAAGTAATAATCACTATAGGGTAGTCTTATATTCAGACTTTTTCTTTTTTTCCCCTAAATTAATATTTACATTTTCAGGGGTCCTTTTATAATCAGGGTTGTCTTATAATCGAGCAAATACAGTACGTAAAAGGATATGCTCAGTTATATAATCTCCCTAATGAAACACTTAACTCTCTATATGAGGTTGAGTATCCCTTATGCGAAATAGTATTTCGGAAAATGGATAATTACGGATAACAGATCTGTCTTCTCACCTGTGTACCCTGCCTGTTCTGGACCGGAAGTGGTCTGGGGAACCCTGAACAACGGACTGGAAGCACTCAGGAACTGCAGGGATAAGCCTGAACAACATAGCAGACTCTATCCTGTCCAACCTCAGTTGTGAGTATCCCTTATCGGAGCTTTATTTAAACAAAACTCAAACAATGCTCCCTTGTAATGATTGTAGAGTGTGTCATAGTTGATATAAATTTAAAAGAATGAGGAAAAATACCTTTTTGGTGGAAGAAAATAAAAACATTTATAAAATTGCAAAATGAGTTTCTCCTGGACTCCAGGGAAATATGTAATTTCCTTAGACTTAACTGTTATCTTAAAGATCATATAATGCTGGAGCATTGGGAATCTTCTTTTTTATATCTATTTATATTAAACCTTTGATACCTCTACAAAAACAAAATAAATGAACAAATGCATTAATTTTATATAATATCAAACTAAAGATATTTCCTAAGTCTTGAGTACAGTGACAAAAATACTTGGACAAGTTGAGACTAAAGAATGGCTTAAGTCTTCTACTTTATTGAAAAAAGTCCTTCATTGTCTAAAACTAGTCACATTACATACGATAGCTGGCACCTAGCTCCAACTCTTTGTACCCACTTCAACAAATACGCTGGAGATGCAACACCACAATTGGCAATCCCCTACATTTGGTGGAGTTGTTCCAAAATTAAACCCATATGTCAATGTATATTCTAATTTGTTTCAAAAGTCATACAAATTCCTATTTCAAATTCAGTTAGCTATTTTACATCTAAATCTTCCTGAAATACCATTCTCAAAATTATAATATCAAACATGTGGTTGCAATCACAAACACCAACATGGCAACATATATTAAATCAAATGCAATACGAAATGGAAATAACTGAAAAGTTTTTTCTTAATTTTTTCATAATTTTAACACTGTAGAGACAATAAGGAAAAAATCAACAAATTCAAATGTAATAAATATAGCTCGGCTATCCCTATTGGACCAAAACATTTGTAATAGGTTACAGAAAGACTTCAGGTGACGTTCAGTATAAACAAGTAATCAAACATTTTCTGTATTGAGCTGACCCCATGGCTGTGGCTCAAACATCAGGTATGAATAATACCATTTAAACAAATTCTCTCTCCAGTGGTTGAATCACTCCTCGCTTTGGTTTCTGTATCACATCAGGCACCTGCTAAATGCACTTGTAAGTAGATATTTTACAATTTGCTTCCTATCTACTTACCCTTACAATCCCAGAGATATTAGTCTTCTTATCAGTCTCAGAATCTTAACCTTTAAAGTGCTTCACACAGACCCAGTTATTTGACACAGCTGTTTTGCTCTAGAGAAGGTTATTATTTTCTGACAAGATCAAATCTCCACGTTGGTCTATTTTTTGCAGTACAGTATATGTTAACTGTTAAAACATGTCCTCCTACACTATGTAGAATAATGCTGGTGCCTCAATGAAAAAGTAGATAGATTTGTACGAAACATAAATTATGTTTCAACTCAGTTACCTAGGGGATGGGATTTCAAAATACTTTTGGATATAGAACAATAATTTAAAGTAATATAATTTCAGTATGTTTTACCAGTAATATACCTTACTCATTAGCTCCCACAAAAGCCTCTACAAAGCCTTGCCATAACTGGATATAGAACTGATCTCCAGCTTTCATATTAAGGGGGGGCACATGGGGGGACAGGCACCAAAGTGGGGGGGCATTGAGAGGTCCTCTCCCCCAGAGTCCCTTTGTCCCTCATTCACTAAGCCATACCTCTCCTTTATTTAATCCCTGCAGTTCAAGTATTGATCAAATAAACACATGTCAACACCACGTGCATGTATAGATCAACTGAATAAGACATAAATATTCTGTATGTGCAGGTATACACAAATAATGTATGGAAATATAGCATAGCAGGTATAGTTCAACAGAACGCACAAACCCAACATTGCAGTTATAGATCAACTGGAAATCATATGTACACTCAGCACCGATGGTATAGATCAAATAAACAATACATGAAAACAGCTTTGCAGATATCCATTAACTGAATAAGAAAAACAAGCCCCGTATTTGCAGGTATACATAAATAATGTATGGAACCATAGCATAGGAGATATAGATCAACAGAATAACACAAAAACAGCTTTGCAGGTATAGATCAATTGGAATTCACACAAAATCTCTGCATTAAAGGTATAGATAAAACTCCCTAAATTTCAGGCATAGATCACAGGTTGCACACCCCAAAGCTAGCCCTGGCGTCCACACTGCCAACATAGAACCTGACCAGCACGCAGACACACACATAGGATTTTTGTCCTTTGTCCCCAAACAGCCCAGCATATAACATATTTGCCCCCAAACAGCCCACCCTGTGCCATCTTTGTCCCATAAACACGCTACCTGTGCCACCTTTTATCCCAAAAACACCCTGCCCGTGCCATCTTTGCCTTTCCAAAAATCAAGTATTATTACATCTATAATACACACAGACGCTTTTACAGTCGCTGACTAATTCACACAATCATTAATTCTCTCATTCTTTCACACAATTTAGTTACACATATTTATTAACGCATTTTCACAAATTAATTCTTTCACTCATTCCCACAATTCTTTCACCCATTAATTTATTCTCTAACTCATTTACACAATTCATACACAAATGAATTCGTTCATTCTCTAACTTATTTTGACTCTGACTTTATTTCAATATTCTTATTACCCTCTTTTCTCACTATCTATCCCCTCTCCCCTTCCTTCTTACTATCTACCCCCTCTCACCATTCTTCTTACTATCTACCCCCCTTTTCCCCTCCTTCTTGCTATCTACCCTCTCCCTCTCCTCCTTTGTAGTTCACTTCAGACCTCCTGTGGTGGGAGCGCGAGGCTCCTGTCTTCAGTGTCTTTGTCGCGCTGCGCGCTGCTTCACTGCTGACGTCATATTCCGGCGCTCAGCATCAAACGCTGGCACCGCTGCGAAAACACTGAAGACAGAAGCCTCACAGAGGAGAGTGAGGGGCGCAGAGTGGTTGCTGAAAACTTGAGTGACCTCTTGGTGCCCCTCTCTCTCCTCCGCGTCCAGTGCTTCCTCCGGCTGCAAAAATAAAACAACAAAAAATGGTGTTTCAGTTGGGGGGGCACATGGGGGGATAGCAGGATGTAGGGGGGCCATGGCCCCTCTGCCCCCCCTGGCAATGTCACTTTGATAAATATATAGGCACCTAAAATCTCACTTCATTTGAAGCCCCTTTGATTGTAATGTGTAGATAATGGTAAAAAACATAATTAAAAAATACTTACAACCACCTGCAATTGAATTCTGCAAGATCGCCACAGATTAATCATCTAATTAGAGAAATCATATGTTGACATACATTTCTTTCATGGCTTGTTTAACATTCCTTGATACCTACATATGAGCAATGATGATATGATGCATGAATTCACCAGCACTTAAAGTACTCATTAGGGACCTACAAATTCCTGTTCGGTAAAATTACATTTTAAAGTCCTACGAATCAGCATTAACTTACTTTTGAGGGTGAACAGTGTAGACAAGGAGCATATCAGCCGAAAACAAATATAGCCTCATTTTATTGTATTCTCAGTTTTAATCACACAATATGAATGGTCTTTAATGGTATATTTGCATGACCTTGGTATCATCAACCCTGGCCCCCATACCCCAATAAACAGACATAGACACAATAATCATTTAACATTTGTTTATTCAGCTTTGGATAATTTTAGTCAAAAATTAAAATACTCTGCCCAGCTGTGACACACCCGTTACATCTTGCTTTATTCTTACATGTCTCTTATGTTAAACTTTGGCTAACAGCCAACCATAATAACATTTATAATCAAGAAAAGTATAACGGCTGGTATGAGCATAACCAATAAACATCACCTGTAAAGAATGTCGAAGTCCAAAGCCCAACAGCCAATTACCAACAATCGTATTACCTGAGCATGTGCCCAGGGAGTGTCCTGCACCTCCACCCTTGTGTATGGAATAAATGGAAGCACTTTACTTTTATTCCATTTGACTGCAAAGAGACGTTGAATTTTCTCCTGAAGAAGCCAGTGTATAACTGGCGAAACGCGTTGAGATACCGAGAGACACTGATCGATATTATCCTGAGAGAATTATCTTCAACAGTGGACTTGGAACTCTGATGTTATTGCGCTTTTGCACACTATTTTCATATAGTTGTGCCCTTCACAACTGTAAGTGTATCCAGACTCTCCTTTTCCAGATCTGTGAAGATATTGCACCATTTGTGTTTTTTTGTTTTTATATTTTAGAAGATATTAAAATCCTGCAGAAATCCAACTGAACCTTGATGAGCCTAATTTGTGCAATCAGTTTGTGAGTGGATCTTACACCCCTTTTTTTATTTTCATTTTTGTATACATATTACTCTATTGTGGTTGTTTTTGTTTTCCCCATATATATGCGCTCCATGGTTATCGTACTGTATCAACCAATGAAGGGCAGCTCAAATTGCCATTCCTCACAGGCCAAGTTGCTCAGAACAGCTGTCTCAGACTTAGACTGAGACAACCGCTATGAAAAACTTGGCTTGGGAGGAACAGGAATTTTAGCCCCCCCTGGCAAAGTTCAGGGCAAGGTACACCTTAGAGCAACTTGACCTGAGGAGACCAATGGCTTTGGTGCCAGTATTTTATAGGCCCGTAAGAGCGACTCCTTTGGTCGCTGGCAGGGGGCTCCTCTGATATCAACCAATGAAGGGCAGCTGCTGGTGGCCAATAGAGTCGGCCTTTCGGACCTTACTAGGGAGATTAGCTAGGAGATATTTACAAAGATAAACAGGAAGAAACGAAGATTTGTGTTCGTTTTCACATTCTCCCCAATATGCATTCACTGCCACATGAAGTTATTTATTTCTAGGAAAACATTTTATTTTAAGCTCAAAATGATTTTCTCCTACCTCCTTGGTTCAGACATTTTTAAAGGGCTTCTGATAGCTCTTCAAAATTGAGTAAGGAAGACAAACAATGTATTTTATTTAAAGTGTACAACTTAATTCTTAAACACATTTTATGCTGTTTAAGTATTAACCCCTTGAGGACAATGGGCGGTCCCTAAACCCATTGAAAACAATGCATTTTGAGCCCGTACATGTACGGGCTTTGTCGTTAAGGGGTTAAATGTAATTTTCTACATCACACAGTCAACAAAAGGATTGGGATCCTAATGTGAGAATCTTTCTAAGGCACACTGGGGAGGCACCATATTTTGAAACTAGACATGGTATCACTTTATAGGACCCTGTGAATCACAAATGTTTGGTTAAATCGAATCTGAAAAACAAAATAAAAATTTGAATCAAATCTGGAATAAAATCTACAATAAATAAATCCCCCTTAAAATATAAGGAAATTAAGAAAAGTGGCCCGTGAAGTTCTACATTTTTAAATATCTGAACACTTTTCAAATCAAATTCAGTTTGATTCAGCAGTTGCAATTTGATTAGAAAAATTAAATCTTCACAGGGCCCTTGAGCTAGAACAGCAAACGTGTATCTTTTTGAAGACTTGATTACTATATAAGCAACCAAAAAATGCATTACACCAAATTACTTTATTTTATGAATACCCAAAAAAATGACCCGTTGCAAGCAAGCTTAGTGGTCTACTTATAATGAATTATAGTACATAAGTGGTAACACTGTTCATACATGTATCTATCAATTTAATAGCACGGCTTCTTTGTTTCTTGTAAGTTAAATATTATATTGATAACTCCAGTCCTTATGCTGCAGAAAAAGCATAAATAAATAAACAGGTTTATTTCATATTTCTGTTAGGTTTGAGGACATCTAGACTAGCAGAGACAAATTTGTGTGCTTTTAATTTCCATATTATGCTATCTACGTGGCTGCAGTAGACATTTAAAATATATTTTAAAGGGAAGCCTTTATCCTCGCTTATCTGTTTTTTAGTTCCATCGGCTGCCAAGTTAAAATGGCAAGAAACTGAATCCTTTTACTTTGTGTGTCCATCCATCAGTAGAGGTGACAGCCCCTCCATCCCTCATTAAATACACATGAGCGAAGAAGTCATACAGGTTCCTCTCTCCCCATTTCTTCCAAGGTGCCAAAGGGCAGTCTGGTCCTTTGCTATCTCACCAACCATTGTTAAATCCTCGGCTACATTTTTTCTCAGCACAGAGAACTTCAAATGTATCTACAAATAGCAGGGGGAAATTTGTCATAACCTGACAGTATTCAGATACAGTACACACATTGCTAAATGCAGTCCCAAGAAGCAGTAAAAAAACACATGTATCCCTCTGACATTTCCATATACAACTATCATTAAACAATGAAGCAGTATAATAGTATTCGTGTTCATAATATGGCTCACAAACTATATCTTGACAGCTTAACCTCTCACTGGTTCCAGTGAGGTAAAGAAGGAAACTATATGAACCAAATTCAAGTGCACCTGCGACACATAGAACCTGTTTCAAAGGTACAACTATCACTAATTTTATGCCTACGAAATCCAATAATAAAATAAACCCAAAACATAAAAAATGCATGAAGTAAAATAAACTGTTACATTTCTAGGGTCTTACAGACATCATATGGAATCTTATATTGTGAAGGTATTTTCCAGCTGAATAGACACATAATTTTAACATATTTTTTAATGAATGAAGAATATTTAGGCCGAGGACTCATGGGTTGGGAAAGGGGGCACTGTTGCATTTCTGGGGAGATTTCTTATCTGCCTGCCCAGTCCCTTCTTATGTCTGTGCTCATTGGGGGGCACAAGGTGATTGCTGGAACCAGGCTCCCATGAACTAGCCGGCCATGGAGGGCTATACAAGCCAGGAAATGCTCGATGCGCCTGACCAGGACCTAGCTGAAGTTCATGGAACTGTGCAACAGCTAGGAACGTTGGCGATGCCCGCCGACAATTGAAACTGTGTCACACCACGTTGCTCTTTTATGGTTACTGTCATGAACCTGGTAAGCAGGTCAGGTAGGAGCCCAGTCGCAGGGGATACAAGGGGTTCTGTCTGTACCCCACGATGCATGAAGGCTAGAGGGATGATACAGACAGGCGCAATGAAACACAGCACAGGCAAAATACTTTGTAATGTACTGTATTGAAGAAGGTGACAGGAACAATAAGTACGGGCGGTAAGTCCCTTGGCAGAAAGCCCACTGGCAGGGCGGACTGCAGGAAGCCCACTGGCAGGGCAGACAGCAGGAACAACACAGGGTCAGGTACAGGGCCAAAGCAGAGCAGTCCAAACACATTAATGCAAAAGCCCTGACTGAAGGCCAGGGCAGGTTTATATTGGCCGGGTTCCACTCAGGTAATCAGACTCAGCTGTCCCAAGCAATCAATAACTGGTGCTCCAGAGAAGGAAGAGCGGCCACTAGTGTGTGCAGACACACATGACAGCAAATAATTATTGCATGGTCCGGGCTAGTAGGGTGGAATCCTGGCAGTTACATTAAACTTGTGGTGGGCAACACTCGGTGATGGTCACTGAAAGGGAGTTGTTTCAGGAACCCTGGTTTTTAGTACCAATCTTTAGGACTGGGGTTATCCAGCTACGGCTATGGAACTCTGGTCCGGCTACCGCTCGGACTCTTCCCGGGAAAGTTTCGGACGCTGTCACTCAGGGTCCCGATGCCAGATCACGTTGCTTTTTTGAGCTCTTTAATGGTCCTCGGGATTGACGCCGCTCCCTCAGGATCACCCCAAAATAGTGAATCTATGTCGGGTGGGCATTGCTGGTCATAGAACTGTATGGAGGTGCCGGGATGTCTGGTTGTTGATGGGATTATACCTTTAATCCTATGTTTGTGTGTATAAATACACGTGCTGTCCTCAATAAAGAGAGTTCTGTTTTACCTCTACACTAAGTCTCAGCTAGTGTTTGGGGGAATATGAAGGGTTAATCCTTTGGGCAATTATGCTCTCATCGGCAAGGAAGATCTTTACAGGTCTCCGTCACAGGTGTCTCAAACCTAACTGGCACACAAATAATTGAGAAAAAAACAGCTTAGATTATATCTATGGCTAGAATAAACAGTAGTGTTGGTGTACTATCACTGTACATTGAAAGTGTTAGGTACGGTGAGATTAATTATTAGTGGCCTCAAGGGTCTTAAAAAAACATAAAAAATTCAGAATTGTGCACTTGCAGAGAAAATGATGCTAATTCTAACTTGGATGCTTATTGGATAATTCTTCTATTGAGAAAGGTTTGTGAATAATTATACTTAATATAATTTTTATTAGACTTACTAGGCACACCTTATCCAGTATTAAAAGGAACATTAAACAGAATATAGAATTAAACACAATATGAAGTGTAATTTTTAGCATCAGTTACGAAAAAAAACGTCTTTGTGGAAATGGTTCAACGCATGCAACACCAAAAATCTCAGTTATGAAGACAGCCCTGGACTGGCTTGTTTACTTTGGAGAAAAATTGTTTAGGTGGCAATATGATTACCTTATACAATTATATTGAAGGTTAGTACAAAGAGTTATCATGGGATCTTTTCATTCATAGAACAACATGGATGCAAGTTTAGAGGAAAATAGGTTTCACATTAAGAAAAGGAAAGTCAGAACAATTAGGATATAGATTGTGCTGCCAAATAAGCTTTTTTGGTAGATATAGTTAATAAAAAGGTTGGATGTCTTCCTAATGAACCCAGGTAATGTTGATCCAGGGAAAATATGATTGGCTTTGTGATTCAGTGAGATGGAACCACAAGTCTCCTGCATACTCTTCATCCAACTCCCACTTAGCAACTAAACGTACATAAACATTAAATCCATTCAGCACTTTCACCAATATGGTCTCTATGTGGGTATTGTAAGAGTGAAAAAACCACCCATAATGCATTTATGGCTATTTTGTAATCAAGCAGGAAAAGTTAAACTGGTTACAAAAGCACACATTTGTAATAGGACCATATTTAACATACTCAGATGCATCTTGGAGAGGAGCATCCCACAAACAAATAGTGATATTAACAGGGCTAATATAATCGACACTCAGTAGAATTATAATATCTCACATTTCAACATAATACTAGTATTAATAGTCTCTCCCCAATGACACATATTTATTAATAATTAAAATGGGAATGGTGTTCTAGACAGGCGTTAATTAATAGATGAGGCAATTCCTACTGGATTTTGATGGTGCACTAGCATCACATCACAACATGGTATTTTGTGAAGGTGATTCATTTGGTGCAGCATTGTAAAGCAATCATTATCTGCTCATATGATGTTTTGTCACACTAATGCATTTTTCTTTAATTATTTCAGCAGTTAAGATAACAGTACAAATGCTTTAGAGATGCTAAATGTGACATCATTAAACTTTGGATGGTAAATTGTAAATGTGACCGTACAAAAAGAGATTTAGGCAGATATAAACAGTTACTTGGGTGGGGGGTATCCACAACAAATAGACATTTACTATTTCTATGTCAATAATATCAAATATTGGTAAACTGTATAGTTGCTTGTGCAATGAATTACTGGAGTCTATTTAATAAGAAGTCAAGTGGTCAGTTATGTCAGTGAACAGACCCAACTGAGGCTGTATGCTCTTGCATGCTAACAGTAACCAAACAACTCACTGATTCATTAATACGTGAGTTGTTTGCAAGGGTACACAAATTTAGATATTTCTAATGGGAAATATGTCCCCCAGGTTTATATGATTACTCCACTATTCATGAGGTTAGGATACGGGAGGTGATCATCACCCACCCCCCAATTTATTGGGTGTCCATTTCCTTTAATGAGTTTTTTCTTTCTCACATACACTGTAGTCTCCTGGATTCTCATGCAGGGAAGTGATTTTTGTGAGTGCTAAAGTGAGTTGGCTTTAGTGAATTTGCAAACTGGACATTTGTCCAACTGATGTATGTTTATTGCTGGAAAGGTTCTGGAAAACCTAAAGGCAAGGCATTCCAGCCATGTCCCAAATTATGCTCCTCCCATCACCTCTCTCCATGTTCCTCCAGCTGTCTTGCCCCATGCGCTTTCAACTTTACTGCCTCAATCTTGCAATGGGACCTAGTCAGACCACAAAGTCTAGAAAGGGGACACCAGGCCCTAATGATCTTAATATGGTTGGTTAAACATTGTAGTCAATGTCATTTCTATAAGGAAACCAAATAATTCAATTTACATACTGTATTTCTATGCAAAAATCGGACTTATATCATCAAATATGGCTAGCACAGCCTCTACTGTCAGCTAGGCTTGTCCTATCATGAAGCTACTCCCCTAGAAGAAGGAGAGCTTTTGGTAGCCTACTCTGGGAAGTTCATTATGAGCAGTTCATTACTGATGAGTGGACTGACCAGGCACAGTGTTCTGTATTCTAAGGGCACTACAATAATGGTGCTGGGCCACAGAAAGTGTGCCACTGTTTATGTCCATCTCTCCACGTCTCTCCATGTCTATTCAGTCTCCTTGGCTGGCAATGGTAAATTACATAAAATTCCATGAAACCTGGCTAGCTGCCCCCTTGTGTATTGATGCTGCCAGCAGTATGGGGTCTGCACTTACAGCCACCCTGTACCAGCGTGTACTGGCTGATTTGGGATGATAGGAGTGTGATTGCTAACAGCAATCACAGTCCCATCATGCCTAGGTTCCAGCATTTACTGGTTGCCTGGGTATAAAAAGAGTGTTTGCTGTTAGCAATCACACTCCTATCATGCCAAGTCATATTGTTTATTTTTTTTGTCCAATTGTGGTGTGTTACTTTTAATAAAAGTGTGGTTACGCACTAAAATTGGACAAAAAATACAATGCCCAGCCAACCAGTACATGCTGGAATCTGGGTATAATATATAATGTTTTTGTACAATTTTGGTGTGTAACTTACTTTTATTAAAAGTGTGGGATTTGTTATTATTTTTAAAGGTGTGGGGGGCTGGGCAGGCCCAAGACAAAATGCCGCCTGGGGCAAAGTTTAAAATGACGCCCCCCCATCCCATTATCTACCCTTCCTCTCCTGCCGCCCCCCCCATTACTACCCTTCTTCTCCCTGCCGCCCCCTCCCCTTCCTCTCTTCCCCTTGTACTTACCTTTCAGCAGTCCTGCGGTGAGTTTCCCTGCTCGGTCTCGGTGCCGGCTTGTAATGCTGACCGTCGGAAATGACGGCATCTTCCGGCGCTCAACATTACAAGCAGGCGCTGAGACAGAGCAGGGAGACTCACCGCTCTCAGAGGAGTGAGAGAGGGGAGCTGAGCGGGTACTCATAACTTGGTAAGATAAAACCACTCAGCGCCCCTCTCTCTCTTCTCGGCTTTAAAAAAAAAAAAAAAAATTGTAGTCACAAAACTTTCTAGGCCCAGAAACCAGTGAGAGGAAAAGTAAAAGTTTTGTGTCATTTACTTTATTTTAATCTGCATATCTTATTAAAAGCCATATTTTCTCACAGTGAAAAATGAGTGCAGCCCTCGCACCTATACAATTCTGATGCCCACCGTGGAAAAACATTGGACACCCCTGCTTTAAAGCATTACCATCAGTGCTTCACTGATCCTTATATTAAAAAAGCATTCCTGTTCAAATTCCTTTATACATATTTGTAACATATCTCCCTTCTCTCTTCTAGACGGTACATATTAAGGACTCTACATCTTTACTTTAGGTTTTGTTCATTTTTGTAAAGTAATGTGCAATTGTGGTGATTATAATACTAATTATGTGATAAAAGTTAAATGCAGAAATTATTTTTCAGATATCAGGCACTAAACAATGTACCAAGTTTCCAAAACCTCATCTTTCATGAAGCAATGTACTTCTTAACTGAAGCCCCCGATGACAAGGAAGGCTAATAGGACTTCTTGAAAGAAAGGTTCTCGATTAATGGTTTGAGTGAAAGGAGGGAGATATCTGGGGTGGCGGTCTTCGGATTGTTAGAATACCATCCCTCCATATTTATTATTCCTACTGTGTTCTTGTTTGTGTTCTTTTTCAGTACAATTACAACAAAGTGTATTTAAAACCATTTAACCAGTTGTTTCTTCAGTAGAGGTCATGTACAAGCTCCAAGCTGCTGCTTGACATTTTAAGGGTCAAAAACAACATGCCTTTAAGAAAACTGAATGTGCTAGATTTTTTTATTTGATTTCTGTGACAATAAGACTAATTTGTATTATCATTTAACCAGGTACTGATCAAAGAAGACAGAAGTGGAGCTTTCATTATGTCACAGGCAGCGCCGGCCTAAGACATTGTGCTGCCTAGGGTGAAGTGTGAAATGAATATTAATTTTTGATAGATTTTGAAATATCATAATAATCCTTTTTATTTTGATTACATGATGGTCGACATGTTGACTTGGTGGTTGTAATGTGCTGAGGAAATACTTATTGGCATAATAAATCACCTCTGCACACTTTCTTTAGCCACGCATTGACTTCTTGCGTTTGAGACCTTCAACTTTTGGCTGAACTTTACTACCATAAGGGTCTAGCAAAGAACTGAAAAAATATTAAGAAGCAGCCTGGTTCACTAAAAATAGGATTAATTAACATTTTTGCTCTCAGAACATCATTTGGCGTAAGAAGTACCATAAGCAATCTAACTGAATCATGAATATTATTTGCTCATCCCAGTTGACCACTGCCTACATGTTTTCCTCCTATAACTGAAAGAGTTAAACCATTGTATCTAACAGGAGTTGCTTTCTTAAGAGTCAGTAGAGCGTGCCCATGTTGTGACTGAGGCTTTCTGTCTCTTTCTCCCCTTTGCAAATGGAAAACAAACATTCTGAGAGAGGAGAATAAGAGGAGAGAGAAAATGACATGTGCATGCACATATACCCCTGAGGAGTGAGCAATCAATATTGTGTAAAATATAAACTGATGTGACATAGACAAAAATATTTGGGAAGAAGGAGGCTGACAGAATGATTGGCTCAGAGGGGAATTGTAATTTACTGGTTTTACTGTTTCTTCCAGCATGGGAGAAACATTGTATGCCAGAGAATAGCTATTTACAGGGACAGCAACATTCACTTTGTACTCATTGTGTGTATTCTGGAACATAAATAAAACAAGGAAATAATACACTCTTTTCTTGCTTGTTTGTGTGTATATTTGAGTCACTGCAAGCACATACCATAACAAATCCTAACTTGCCTTATTAACCTTCATCACTACTACTACAAAGAACACAGGCTGACAAAATATATCCCTGAGAAATGGGCAGAACTACACCGATTAGTGGCATAAAATAAAATTCAATACCATGTGACCTCAGCAGATTTGTTTGATGGAAGGGTGTTTTTTTTTTTTTTTAATTACCCATGTGATGAAACAAGTCAGAACAAAACAGCATGTATTTATGCACTTGATTTCAAAATTGAATAAAGCTATGGTATTGTTATAACTACTTGAAATTAACAAAATAGATTGGTAGTCAAGTGAAAAATTGAACTTTAAGAAAGATAGAAAGCTGAAAGAAGTGTGCTAAGGCATATGCCGCAGATGCATTGCATCAAGGTGCTCCAGTAACTGGGGTGTCTAAGCAGGTTAACTTACGTGACCCCACAGCAGCAGAGCAACAGTGGAGTGTATGTATGCATGTGGAAATATGTCTTGTTAGAATGGGTGGGCTTTGAAGTATGTTTGAGTGTTAGTATGTGCAAGTGAAATACTGAACCCACCCACCCTAGGCTCACTCCTAAGCTTAAATGGGAGTGACAGAGAATAGCCCAAAACTTAAATCGGGTGGGACGAAATATTGAGGGGGTGGGTATTTTATAACAAGGGGAACGAACAAAATAAAATTGAAGCCAAAAATACTAATCTCTGATATGGACATTGTCACACCACAAAAAGAGTTGTTCCCAATAATTACTCTGTACCAAATATTATTTAACATCCAGAAAAATATATCTATTTTTAGAGTTAAGTTTTAACAACTTTATTGCTAAATACCACCTTTATTGTTTGCTTTATATATATGTATTTATTTATTTATATTAGAGAAGCAGTTTCTTACCAAACTCACCTACAATAGAGTGCCAGTTCTATTTTACTACAAGATGACAAAGTAGCTGATGCTGAACCAACATTCAGATTCAACATCCCTGCTGTTGTTAATCCAGCAGAAAGCAAAAAAAGAAAGCAGAAGTGTTCTTCTTCAAAAGAGAAATAAATTGCTTCTTGACATCAGTTTCTCTCTGGGTCAATTAATGTTTTATGTTAAATCTCAGAATTTTGCATGACCTTGACTTGGTAAAAAAAGGAATTCAGCCATTCAAAGACCTTATATTTTTTACCCTTTCCAATCTTCTATATATAACGTGTCATTTGTAAAACCATATTAATTGATCTCAGTAATTTGATTTTTCTCTCTCATTTCTCGTTCTTTGTATATTATACTTAAATCATATGTCAGCAAGGTATTTTCAACTCTGCTTTATTCCATTCATCTTTCGTACAGAGGCACCTGGTCATCTTTCTAGTTTTCATCCATCATACACATAGACAAGTTGGTTCCCCCTCTTAAATGAAACCATCAAAAAATCTTATTTTTTCAGTATGAATAGGAATCCTTAATTTAAACATAGGAATGCATCTTTAATGAAACTACAACTTCACTAGCCTCTTGCCTCCCAAGCATATGCACTAACACACAAATGTAGACACAATTACTCATGCTAACACACATACACAAGCTTATACATATTTACCCTAACATTCACTTACTCATACTCACTAACACACACTTACATGGTCTTACTAACGGACACTCCCACACAAAAGCACTTACACATACACATTCATGCTCACATACACATTCATGTTAACACACACACAGTTATACAAACACTCACATTACAACAGACATACATTTATATACATACATTTATCCACGTCACATGTCCCAGGAAATCGGCAGGTGTGGGTGTCAAGCAGAGGGTCAGTTCATGAGATCAAAGATCTCCCCTAACCAGCCCAAAATTGAGGGAGCACAAGGTCTGTTGCATGAAAACTCTGCTTCAGTGCTCCCTAACACTGCGTGCCTGGGATATGATTCCATATGCTGTTGCTCAGCATGGAAGCAGCACGCACAGTGAAGGAGTGCTGAAGCAGAGGTATGAAGTAACAGACCTTATGCTCCCACCACATCATGTGGCACAGGACTTAAAGAAGAAGAAAGTAGAAGGAGAAAGGGGTTGGTAGGTTCTAGTGAGAAAGGGAAGAGCTAAAGAGAATGAGAAAGAAATGGAGAGGAGAGATAAAAGAAAGGGGAGAGACAGTGAGACAGAGAAGATATGAGAAACAAGAGAGATGAGGATAAGGGGAGAATAATGAGAAAGTGCCATTTGTGTCCCCAAACAGCCTGCATGTGCTATTTGTGTACCCCAAACAGCCTGTCTGTGCCATGTATGCCCCTCAAGGAGCCAGTGCCATTTCTGCTCCCCAAACAACCTGTCTGTACCATTTCTACCCTCAAACAACCTGCCCTTGCCCCCAAACCTACCTAGCTTTTATGCCACCAAACAGTCTATATGTGCCATTCTGCCACTCTAACAGCCTGCCTGTGCCAACTTTGCCCCTGCTGCATTCATGCTTCCCCATATATATTTCTTTTCACTTGAAGGCACATTAGCCTATTGAGCTCAGGCAGATGTCTAAAATGATCATGCCAATGGCACAGGATGTGGGTTCCATGGAAAGTCCTGTGGGTGCCATGACAAGTCCTGCGGGTGCCATGACAAGTACTGTGATTGTGTAATGGTGAGTCACTGGGCGCAGGAGCAGGTCCTTTTGTGTGCCATGACAGGTCTTGTGGGTGTCATGGCAAGTCCTTTTTGAACTTGGTGATATAATCTGCACTGAAATAACTAGATGGAGGTATATTATGCTAATGATGTGGGTTAGGGCATAGTGGGCAGAGCTTTAGGGCAGCTGTAAATTTTAAAAAAAAGTATTTGATAGCTGTGCTGCAAAGTATCCCTGGAATTTTTACTTAAGTGACGGGAACTATGCAAAATGAGTACAAATTTGTAAAGAGACAAAATTAAATAATAATACAAATATATAAAAATAAGTTCATCAAGAAAGATAGGTGTAGATAACAGTTGCCCAAATCACTGTCACGCACTAAAAGAAATCCTATAATTTTTGCACTTCAGGTCAATCAATTTTGCAAAAAAAAAAGGAGATACTAATGAAATGTACAGGGGTGTTCATCTAGTCTGTATTCTACCATTGCCTTTTGAGCTCATCAATCTAGCTTACATTTATATTAAAGTAACAGTTTACTCTCAGTATACAATCACGATTTTATAACAAAGGTTCAGCTTTTTGCCCTATATATGAGTTGCTTCTTAGAAGTATCCATGACATGTTCTGATTTATTTCCGCAAAATAATTTTACAATGCCCTTAGAATAGAAATGTGATATACATTATACACAGCCCAACCTTAGAACATGTAGGTTAAATTAACATTCTTATGAGCGCACACCTCCGCACCAGTTGTCCTGTGACAGGATCATATATCCAGGCAGATCCAGAGGGAGCAGAGACACGTCCAGAGTGGCTGATAATTTTGCTACATCTGTATTCAGGTGCATGAGCTTTCCAGACAGCAGGGGTCTGCTCATCAGATGGCTGTATCTGCGGTAAAGAAAACTTAGCCGTCTTAAAACTTTATGCAACTGAACAGCTTGCAGGACTGATATATCTCTCTGCAGTTTCCACATTTTAAAATAGGATTTACACCTTAACACCTGTAATTTTTATAAAAGCATCAGACGTTACTCTCTTGTGCAAAAATACCTAACCATGTCCAATTAAAAAACACATCTTACATTAGATTATAACAGTGAAGGATTATTCGGTGGAGGAGGCATATGCCACAGTGGCATCTAAATATGATGTAAAATAATGAACTGAACTCTAGGCAGAGAGGTATATGCATAGGTGCGATGCATAGTGATGGATGTATACAGAGTCGATTTGGCACAGGCAGGCGAACACTAGGGGCAAATATTTATGGACGGGGGGGAGAAAGGGCCTGACAAGTAAGGATACAAAGGGCCATAGATGTATAGACACTGGCAGAGGGCAGAAGGATATGGGCACTGGGGAGAGGGCAGCAGAGGGGTATGGACACCAGGAGGAGAGGAATGTAATAGTGGATTTGAAAAGAAAAGTGGTGTCAGAGAATATGGGGTTTCGGCCTGATGGAATTCCTCCCAAGATCGGGGCTGCCATCAGGAAATTTAAAGCCCACTACAGATATATGTGGCTAGGTCCCAAAAGTCCTGATGGCGGCCCTGATTTTGGGAGCGATTGCCTCCCAAACAAATTTATATGTTGCTCAGTGTATGGCAGCCAGTCCATGGTGCTTCACAACCACTTATGACATCCTACTAATATTTTAGAGAGGGTATCATCTTGTGATATAAAGGAGTCAGAACACACAGTGCATCAAAATTTATTGCGTATGGGTGCCCATGCTGACCCATGTCCACTGCCGAAAGCACCTACAATGGGCAGGTGAGCATTAGAACTGGACTACGCAGCAATGGCAGAAGGTGGCCTGGTTTTATGAACACGTTGTACCAGGATGCGTCCATGGAGGCCTCACCTCACAACTTACAGTACTTAAAGGGTCTGCTGCTAACGTAGGGGACCTACACATTATTATGCAGGTAGTCATAATGTGTCAGCAACTGACCCGCAGCCACTCACCAGAATTCCCGCGGGTCGGCCCTCCGCCACTTCCTCACTGAAGCTAGCCGGCGACCGATCCCCTCCCCCTTTCTCTCTCCTGTCGGGAGGCGGTCGGCTGTGCGCGCTCCCGGTGAAGTCACTAACCCGGCAACATTTAAACAAAGCTGCTCCTGCTGCTGGTCGCTTCTTGTATTTCCTCTGAGTTCTAGCGTCTTGTATTCGACCCTAGCTTGTTTTATCGGACTTCGATATATTTCTGGATACCCTGACCTTGGCCTGTTTAACGGATTGCTGGTTTAAAAAAGAGCCCTACTTGTCCTGAAAAATACAATTATACTTTGTGGGTACACTAAGTGAGAAAGAGGGAAATAACAAAAAAAAGTTAAAGTACTGAAACTGCTTATGTCCCCAAGTGAAAAATAGATTCATTAAGGGTTAATCCTCAATTTGCTTCATATTCCCTATATAGCCCATCCATTACCAAGCCACAAACAGTATACTGTATCTCCGGATAGGGATTATTACACAGAAAATATGCAGTATAATTTTTATCAGGGGTAAAGTACTTGCATATCAAAGGGATCATATATGAGGAGGCTCATTTTATAAGACAATTTTCTTTTTTCATAAAAGCATTAGGTAAGGATAATATTTCTGCAGGTCGGCTTGTTGAGAAGTTGCTGGCAGCAGTGAAAATTGTACAACAGATTAAGGGAATTGTACTAGTTGCTAAGCAATTCCCTGGTCTAAAGAATTTTCTATTGCAGAAATATGCAGCCCAGTGACATTTAGAACATGGTTCAAAAATCCTGACTCTGCGGTGAGAATACAACCTGGCAGAAGCATTATCAGAGGTGAGGTATGACTAGAAAGCAGCTGGACTCTCTTGGGATATAGAGTCAGCAAATTTGACGTTTAGGCACAGATCTATCTCGGTAAACATGGATAAAATCCAAGGCATCATAGTACATGGACCAAAGGATTCTAATATATTTTATACCACTTATATATGTGGTTTATATGTAGTGTGCAAAAACATTCCATCACGGCAACGCAAAATACTGCACATGACCCAGGCACTGGATATTGGGCCCCAACCAATATATCCAAATCATCACCCTTTTATCGCAGTAAGGCAACAGATACAACTTTTGGAATGTGAAAATGCCACAGCACTTGAAATTTACTTACATATTCAATATTATTCAATGCAAGCCCCACCATTTCCCATTTGTGAATGTAATAATCAACCATTGTCCACCTTACCAAAATACCCATGTGGAGGTTACACGCACTTCTCCTTGCATTACTCAACTTTATAACCCAAATAGCCCCAACTAGTCCCACTCCAGGGGCATCCCACAAATAGAGAAAATGTACTGATATTGCCCGAGTCGTACTCTGCACCAGCAGCTGGATCAATACTTCAGCCCATCTTATTCTTGGGACATCTACAATGATTCTTTTAAGGTACACTTATACAGTATATGTAAGCAGTTATATGATGTATTTACTAATAAAAAATATAGTAGAATAGACACTAGGTAGTGTTATATAAGTTTATAGTTTGCATACTGTTTACGCCATGTACCCAGCTGGATGCTGGCCTCGAAAATCTGATGAGGTTTACCGTTTGTCAGATTCCAATAGCGCGTAGACCTTTTTACAACCATTTTAATTTATTCGAGAACACATGGAAATGAATTAGTTAAACATGTTCCAACAAGAGTGTTATCATGTCCTTAAGCAAAACTGTATGAAATGTGTTCTGAGGAAATTTGTGATACACATCTTGCGGCAAATCAAAGAAGGAAGATGAGAAATTTCACAGGGAAAATAGGCAATTTCATGGACTGAGAGACAAAGATCTTAAGTCTTTTAGGAATATAGGAAGACTGTCCAATGCAGCTGAACACAGTCACATGACAAGGTGATCCTTAGTAAGCCAAGATAGTTGGGTATGCAATTGAAGGTGACAGCCATCTGAAAGGGGCCAAAACTGACACAATTAAAAAAGTCACATTCATAATTAATGTCATTTTTCTTAATCACTTTCCTGAGTTTTTGAAAGTCAGCCAGAGAACTATCAGTCTAACCATTAAATTCAACAGAAGTAATCTGTTGATTAATATTTATCCCCTCAATTAAAATAAGCCTAATTTTAGGATTGCTTGAAATACTTGGTAAGTTTACTGCCAGCACTCTTTGTCTGTTGTGATATGTTTAATCCTTGTCATTATACCACGAAGGCTGCTGTGTTTTGCTGAATATTGCGAGTGAGATAAGTATTCCTATGATGTGTAAACAGACTTTAATCTGAGTACTTATTTGCGCAATTTTTTTTTTTACTGTTACAGATGTAATTGAGAGAGTATCATCAGCCATTTGGAAAAAATGCCAGTACTTTATGAGGGATGCTGTTAAGGATTATAAAGGGAGAATGCTTTCATGCATTAAATCCAAATGTTATCTTATTTTTAACATAAATAGCAGATAATAAAATAGGACTACAGTGAGTTTCAATCTAAGCATAGACAATAAAATTACCACCTAAATAGAAACAAAAGTGATCAGGGATAGACCCACGTGTTGAAAATGATGGTAGAGTTTCAACTGGTAAATATTTTCATGGCACGTTAATAACCAGTGTTCTCCTAGGGGAAAAAAAGTCTGTCTTGGTAAGACATAAGCATTTCCCCTATAACATGCTCTTTAGTATGTTTCAGACTTATTGTACATGTCATTAAGGAGGCAGAGAACCTAAACCTCCTCAATCCTGAGCGAAGATCCCAAATCATGTCATTAGTTTATTTGGGAAACACCAGATTCTCATATTTACAAGGCATTGACATGGATAAAGTTGGTATATGCCAAGTTCCATACTTTTAGATCATTCAGAAGAATATGGTAAACATGTATAATGTATATATATATATATATACGATGTCAAAAAATAGAGTATTGCAGAGTATGCGGTGATACCTTTTTTATTGGACTAACATAATATTAAAAAGACAAGCTTTCGAGAGTTATCCTCCCTTCATCAGGTCTGAAGCAATACTAATCAACATGATAGAGGTTACAACTTAAAACAAGTGATGGTATAAGAGAAGGGGGGGGTTGAGTGGGGTGTCGTAAATAATAGGTCTGGAGGTGATTATTACATATCATTTTTTATGTAATGAATGCAAATTAAATGTATAAAATATAATGTTATATGATGCCTAGAGCAAGGTTCCATTCAGTCCTATATTTGTGCTGATGTAAACAGATCTAGGGGAAATTGAGAGGAATAGGCTGAAGGGGAAAGAAAGGGGAAAAAGGATGGTAGAAAAGGACATTTACACTGCATGTTTTTGCATTACCTGTGTAAATATAAAGACATACAAAGTCCAACATTTTGTGACAATAAAACTACTTGTCCAGCAACAGACCCATGGTAAGCCCCGGTTGAGCTCCAAAGTCAGCTAAAATAACACATTAACAAATTTTGCTTGAAATTGTGCTTGCCTCTATTTTTATACTGCATAAACTCTATAATTAAAAGTAAAGCAAACAAACAAAATAATTATAATGTCCCTGGAAACAACTGCCAATCAGGTTCAAATGGGGGTTGATCTAAGATATTCTAACCTTATAAATTCATCTGCTTGAAAAAAATGTGTTAAGTTTCATACGATGTGAAAACTAGATTTTTTTATATCATGAACTAGTCTAAAATAAGTAAAGTATTTCTGGAAATAGGTCTGGTTTTTATTTTGTTTTCGTTATCAAGGTTGCTAAGCGACATATTCAAAATGGGTAGATTAATGCACATTAATTCACTCTGAATGCTATATTGAGAAGATGATTGTATGGCATTAAATCAAATTAATATAACCTGAGAAAAAGCACACAAAACAGCTCATCATCTGGTACCATGGAGGAAGCTTGGAGGATATGATTTATTTTATTGATCTTGAATACAAAAATGTCTAAAACTAAAATTATATCATGAACATTTTTAAAATCATTTGATAATACTGTTGTAGGAGTTTGCATACCTTGAAATGTCACTCATACCAGGAAGCAAGCCCAAGATACCCTTTGCCTCATTTGGCCATGCTCACAATCTGGCTCTGTCTAATACATATTTCCCATAATGGACCACATATAATTGGCTCAGAAACAAACTAGTCAGGGTGCCAATGCTCCCTAAAATCTGTTACAGTAGACACCCTGGATGGAACTGCATGTATAACACACAGAAGCAACTATCTGAGGCATAAATATTGGGGATTCCGTCACGCTCAATGGCCATATATGACTTAGCCCACCACTACATCAAAGTACCCCCATTTTTACTGGGTGTGCGCTGATCTTTTGCCAATTTACTAGACAAATGGTGTGTGGCAATCATGCTGGTAAACAATGTCATTTCTTAGTCTTAAGCATCTAGTATTTTCCTCTAACTATTAAAGATCTATGAAAAAAGGGCCTTTTTCCATAGCGGAACTTTTCTAGAAATTGCATAAGGAATTAGTTCAGCGTGGTGCTTGAGTTTGGAATGTAAGCAAATTATCACATGACTGCCTAACGAGGCAACCTCAAGGCCTGCAGATAAACGAAGGTTATTAGAACAATGCTAAAACGTCTTTCTTCTTTGATACATTATGTTATTGTATGCAACACTGTATACAAAACTCAAAAAACAAGATTGTATTCCCTAAATAATTATATCAAATTTAAACATATAAATACTACAAAATAAATAAATATGTTTATTTAACATGTATAAGCACAGTAAACAACTAAAGTAAGTTTATCTACAACAGCCATCCGCAGAAAAAGATCATGGTTTGGCATATTCTTCTGATCAATATGCAGAAAGCACCCTTAAGTTCTAAGGGCAAGTAAAGGGTGAAGAAAAAGAGATATTACAAGAACAGAGCAATTTGGGTTTTGCAATGAGGTGCCTTTGCCCTGATTGTGTCAACAGCTATTACCTAGACTGTACAACTCTTTCTGAATTGAATTCATTTTCACAGACTTCCAGTGGATCAGACTTCAATAGTGTTTGGAGGGTCTTTGATAAAACTGTACTCTTCTACAAATAATCTATACAGAAAGATACCAATGAATGATTGCAGAATGAAAGATGTGACACTGTATTGGTCAGCAATGACTTTCTAGGCCAGAAAAGCATTCCATTAAAAAAGTCTACACCAAACTCATATAGTTACCAAATGTTAAAAGCAATATTTAACTGTAAGTGAATACATATTTGTGTGAATATTTAGTGAATTAGCTGAACATTTCAACTCACTAATTTCACTATTATGGAAACCTTCCCTGCAAGAATGGTTGAGCTGGTCGTGTATAGTACATGGTTAAATGTCAACTATTGAGAAAATGACAGTGCTTGGGGTAATTTTAGCAGAAGATCCAGACACGTAATGGCAACGAAAATGCGGACCAAGATAGCAAACGGAAGAAGATGCAGAAGTGGTTGCCAGAGATGGTAGGGAGAGATTTAGAGAGTGAATGAGAATGAGAAGTGAGAGTGTGAATGGGCCCACACATTTCTAATGACAATTCTAAGCCTTTTTGCTTCATTTTCCTCCGAATCAAGAGGGGTCTGGCCTCATTTTCCTTGCTTTTTCTGTAAATGTAAAATTCAGAATCCACAAGTCTAGCATATAGCATCTATATTTAGTCAGACACAATTTACTAGACAAAAAAATGTACAGAAAGGGAAGCACATCCTAAAAAGCATACACATTCGGATCCTACTGAAATGACCAACATGTACACACAAAAAACAAACGATCAACACACACCCAGTAAATACTATGTATAAGCTACTATCTGAGGCATAAATATTGGGAATTCCGTAACACTCTATGGCCATATATGGCTTAGCAAAGTACCCCATTTTTGCAAGCCCTATAGCTTTTAACTATCACTTACTGGGTATGCATTGATCTTTTGCCAATTTACTAGACAAATGGACTTTGCTCAATTTAAAAATTGGGGGACACCCATTATCAAATCATTTTAGTCAAATCTCCCATTATTGAGACCAGGAATCCAACTACAGTGCTGTTTGAGGCAAAGATGAGGGGCCATTTTAACCAAGCCACATTGTACTGCAGATTTCCTACTCTTATCTTCTACATTTTATGCCCATGTCTCTGCTAATTGCATTTTGATTTAATACTTCTTTTATACTTATTTATATCCAAAGAGCATAATGTAATATTGAATTTGAGCTAAAATGCTGCATTTGTAAAGCAGATTTTCTTATTATCTTTCTTACTAAGCATGACTATTTCCTTCATGCCTCTGTCTAATATGTTTAACTTAATACTTTATTACAGCTGGTGTATGTGGTATAACACTGAGCTCTGGAAAGGCTTGATATGTAGGCTTAATCTATTAATATCCATATTTCTGTTTCTCGGGGATCAAGAAGCAGAAGGTCATTTCAATGAGCGGTTGTCCTCACTTCACTCCCTGCATGCCTGACAAGTGGGTTAATAATGCCTCTTCTAGAGACATGTCTGTCTATCTAGGAAAAAATACATTTCTGGAGGCTATCTTTATATCTAAAGCCTGTAATCATATCTGCCCTTTTCAGCACTGTTGTGACTAGGCGTTGAGTACATAATGTTTCCATGGCAACAAGTATTGGTATTGATGACTGAAATGTTTTAAAGAATCACATTTTTGGTGCAAAAACATACATACTAATAAAAAAAATCAATTTAAAAGAACTCTGACTTATGATATATGGGTGTGCATATCAACATATCATGCTTCAATGCTGATCTGGCAATAGAGGTACCTGATTTTGTAAAACCTGTGTAGACAATTCTGGCATGGGATATGCACTTAAATAGATGAAATTGCACTTTGTTCTGCTTAGTTGCTGAAGACACGGTCTAGATCTTTTGTCTTCTAATCCCGCCTGTTATGATCAACAACATGGGGTCTCTGCTACACTTATATATCCTTCCTGTGGTGTTAGCACTGTGTGCCTAAACTTATAAATCTGTGCCCCATACCCCAGAATTACCCCAGAACTGTACCCTTATCTACAGAGCTCTTAGCAAAAGTGCACTCCTATATCTTTCCACATTCTCTCCTAGCTGCTTGACAAGCGCATAGCTGAGATTGTGCCCAGGATGACCATACCCCATACCCAATAATGACACACACTTTATTGGGTGCAAATATAATTTCCACAGCTTTATTAAATTATACAATATTTAAAGGTCATTGTCAAAACAGGCCACCACGGTTAGAACATAAATAACAGATTTCCCTTTTATTAACAATGACAATGACCTCCCATAATAAATACATTAACCGTATAACAATGGCACTAACACATACCAGGTGTCGCCACATTAACACATTGATACCAAGACACCCCTACCAGACCGTTTAACCAAATTATAAACCATGTAGGGCCATACCGAGACACCCCTACACCACCAACTTAACCAAACCACCAATGCAGGGGCGTACCGAAACACTCCTACCCCACAATGTTTAACGCAAACACCTAATGCAGGGGCATACCGAGAACCCCTACACCCAATTTACACAATCACCAACTGCAGGGGCGTACCGGAGACACCCTACACCACCAATTTAACCAAACCACCAATGCAGGGGCATACTGAGACACCCCTACCCCACCCCAGGTTCTGAGCCACAGGCCAGCTCAAAACCTACCAAACTAACTTGAACCAAGTCAAATTAGTAAACCAAACCATAAAAAAACACCGTACTAAACAATAATCCCCAACTATCCCCGCCACAGACCAGACCTTGATCCCCTCAAGCCGTCTGAGCCCCGTCACACTGAAAAAACAGAGCTTGGGTTAATGTGTCCTGAAAACCCAAATTCAGAAATTCCAGGCCCACATCAGTCAAGTGGACACCATCTTCCTGAAAATAACCAGGCAACAGGGACTCCAACTCCCAATGCCGTATTACCAGGCCACCGCATCGCCTGATAAAGCTTATTCACTTTACCTTTACACCAAGCAAGGGCAACCGCATCACGAGCATGTCGCCAATTTCTGACCATAAAACGAAAACACCAGGAACCAAATCCCTCAACCTCTCAACATCCCTCTTCATCCGCCAGACCAATTCCCGCTGGGGAACTACACTCAAATCATTACCCCCCGCGTGAAACAATGTCTGGAACCCGCTCCACCCGTAAGAGCTGCTAAAGTCCCTCACACATGTCATTCCATCCTGCACCACGAAGGCCAAACCATCGTAGCAACAGACGATCCTCCGGAAAGCCTAGTTGTTGTCGTATGAACTGCGGCTCTCCGACCAGCCCAGAAGATGTAGGAATGACCCAGGATCCATGCCACCAAACCAGGAAAAACAAAACCAAATAAACAAACCAGCAGATCACTGCTTATAACAATCCTTCCAGCTGAATATACGACCGGAACCTCACTGACTCCCAACGCCCCAATTTTTTGACCAGATCATCACTAAAACCCAGACGGGCTGCTTCCGTAGCAGCCCTAATACGAAAAGAGTGAGTGCCAAATTGTCGTGGATCCAGCCCCACACGCTCCAAAAAAATACGAAATATCCGTAAAAATTGATACTGCTGCCTTCACGAAGATCCTCCGGCAAGGCCGTACTCCTATCACTCCCAGCCGCCGCAGCTGGACGTCTTTGATGAACCAGTCAAGGAACTCCTTCCGCACTGGTGGACCTTAAAGGAGATTAAAACTCCAGGCACACACAGAGATTCCCCACGCGATAAAGAACAGGAATCCTGGATCGAAAACGACTCACATCCCTGCCTTCCCTCCCAGGGCTCCTACTATGAGACCTAGACCTAAAAAAACCTACCTAATCCCATACCTAAACCTCCAGACGAAACAAATGCTTCGTCATCCATCCTGGGACTGGCTCCCATAATCAGAAGTGCAGCCCATGCAGCCCACCTGCCTCTCTCTAGCTTCCTCAAAAACCCTAGCATCCTGTGCAATACGCTGCGCCTGGCCCAACAAAGTGGCCGTTAACCCGGAGACAGCACCACAAGGCCGTCTGTGGCCTATCGTATAACTCCCATCATCCTCAGACTGCTGCATCCTCAGAAACAGCGAAACCGAAGACCTGAAGATAACGCTCTGGGGCTGCCACTAACCCTCACCGCTGCATAAGCCGCTCCCTCCTCTTCTGAGGTAAATGTTGGTGAATTCCCGCCACTTGGTACCTCAGGGGCAGATGCCCCGCCAACCATGCTGCCACCTGTCTCACCCCTCACAGACCTGACAGCACCCCTCGACCTCCCGGGGCCTGCTGCACTCAGTTCTTCATACCTGCTGACGTAGCCGTGACCGATACCAGCCAGGTCGACCTCCATACTCCGCCAGGACCCGCTGCAGACCACGCGGCTCCCACGAACACCAGCTCCGCTCCGGCCTCCTCCACTTTCGTTGCGCCACTCTCCTGAGCGACTCCGTACCCGCCCCGATTAAAGGATCGCCCTGACATCCAGCACAGGTACCACCCGGTCCCTCAGCCATCTGGTACCTCGCTCCCATGTAGCCATCCGAATTCCTTCCAGAAGTTCCTCAATTTCTTGCTCCATACCTGAAAAAGAAAGCAAAGGCCTCTCCAAACCAAATTGCTCAATAACTGAACAACCAGGATTTAGAAAAGCAGTTAAGTGACCGTTTACAAAATGGTTGCCACTTATATACCTTGATGGTAACCCCACCCATAACAAATTTGAACCAATTAAATTAAATCACTCCTTATGCACACCACCTAGCTCTGTCAAGGCCCACTACAAATAAGCTGCGCTGTTCCATGGGTTTCATTCTTCACTCTGTTAACTTCTTCCCACTCATATATCCAGGACTACCCATACTGTACCTATTCCCTGGAATTCTCTACCAAGTTGTGTCATACATTTTTATACTTATTTTAACTCTGAAAAATACCACCTTTTAGAAAGAAGCGTACAATCTACATTTTAAAGAAACAACACCCCCACGTCTTTAGAATCTCCAGGCTACTGGCCTTCACCCAAATCATGCTTTGCTCAAGCAGTCCCTCATACTGTGTCTCATTCATTTAAACCTCCTAATAGACAATAAACTCAGAAAAGTAGGACCTTCTTCTCTTTCCATACTAGTATGTCTTATGTGTTCCAGGATGCCTGAACATTTGGGTTGTTGGGATAAAGGATATTGTTCAGGACCAGACATTTAGGCAAACGAGACAGTAGGATAAGGTGTCATATGACATAATGTCAAAGTAATGGACAATCAGGTGATTCCACAATGATTGCACATGCCACCCGCTGCACTGTTATTACGCACATCAGATGCTCTTGTAAAACTTGTATTGAGTTTTCTGCCCACATTGACACGGAGGATGGGGAGGGACCTGCTAGCTGTCTCCATGAAATTGGGAAAAAATATGTCATGTCTTTTCTACAGAAAAGAGCAGAGATACGCAAGGATGTTGACATATGGAGTGATACCAAATACTTGTCCAAGAAAAACTGAACTCCTGATACTCTGTGTCCTCTACTATAAAATAATCGATAGCTATCTACATTATGTCCATATAGGTTTTAAGTCACCAGAATTAGGAATCTGCACTCACTCCCCACAGGAACTCAGGTGCTTAGCTGTGCCAGGAAGGGCCAGCTCCCCAGTAAATCAAAAATAGAAAAAGGCTCCAGGCACGCAGGGGTTCCATCAGAC
>VKOC01022360.1:0-37822 GCA_009364415.1 Spea multiplicata | reverse complement strand
GCTGTCACTTGGCAGCTCTCCCCGCCCCCCGTTCCGGCAGCTGGCACTTGTTCCCCTTCCTTGTTCCACCAATTTTTGCCACTGATTGCCTTCTTGGAGCAGTCTTGGCTTTCCAGCATTCCCATTGCTGGAGCTGACTGACGGTAAGTATATCGCGTGCACATTTCTATAGAAAATAGGGGAAAAGCATGTGGGGAGGTTATGCAGAATCCCCCCAGGGGAAAATGGACTTGCACGCTTATATTTATGCATAGAAAGAATAATTTCTCTGTATAGAGCTTCCCTGCATAGTACGCGGTCCAAATGCTGTTTCCTTCGGCATCTCAGCCGGAGCAGGCATAGTGATACTGTGGGGGGTGTAAGGTTAAGCAGACAAAACAAACAGGATCTCATGGTTTGACTTCTGAGCAGAAAATGAGTGAAGCAGAGAGCAGCAGATCGGTGCTCCAGAGCGTGTCCTGCTGTTACCGTTTCCTTAGCTGCTTTATTCTCGCTAAGCCTTATCCCCTTCGGCTTTAGATCTTTTGGCTAATGTCAGGCTTTTATCTCAGAAATATGTGACCACCTCCTTCCTGTTTCTGTGAAATGAAAATTAAAACAAAAAGTCCAGCGTGATAGAGTTCCTTGTGTTACCGTGATTCTACTTCCCAAATATCTAGAGTTCTGGCATTTTTTCCTGTTATGTCAGGACTCTGCGTTGCCATCAAAATTAATTTACAAAGTAGAAACACATAACTAGCTTGCCTAGATTACTTTTATTTGACTGTATTCGTTTTTAAATGTTTTGGGTTTTTTTTAATGTTTTTCTTTAGTCCAGATGCTGTCGCCAGTAGACGGGAGTTTTATTTCTAAAAACGTAGGGACATGAACGCAGCTGGAAATTTCCACCGGCTTATGACCAGGAGAAAAAAAAAAACGAATGTTGCATGTGCATCTGATGTGTTTCCTTCTTTTGCAAATCCTTCCAGAGAACGATAAGATCCCAGTAATGCGAGGCCAGTGGTTCATAGATGGCACATGGCAGCCACTCGAGGAGGATGAAAGCAATTTGATTGAACAAGAACATCTGAGCTGTTTTAGGGGTCATCAGTTGCAGGACAATTTTGACATGGAGATTGCAAACCCCGTCGACCACAAGGATGGTGAGTTCATTTCCATCTCCGTTCCTATTTTATTTATTAAACATGTTGTCTGAAAACAGATTTCAGTTTGGGGCGGATGTAAGGCGTACAGACTGGCTTCATAATATGTAGGTAAAATTAAGGGAATATATTTCTCAATTTCTGAAGATTTTTGTCCCCCTCTGCCCCCCTCGTTTGGTGGCACTATAGCTTGTGATCAGGCTACGATGCTAGTGGTACTGATGGGTCTTTGGAAGGGTTACATTTTGAAAGCTGTTTTCAGCATAATTCTTTCTATATATTTATGTGGCCATCCATGTACTAACTATCTTGTCAAGTTTCTACGTTTTGAGGAGGCTGTCGGCACATGGAGATCACGGTTTATTATACCTCCAGGTGGATTGAATAGCTAACAATGATCAGATTTGAAGCCAACTAAAATAATTTTATTATTATTAATAATATAGAATGCATGCCTTGTGTGTCCTGGTTACCTGTTTCTGAATGATTATTTGATCACCTGTGAATTGAAGAGGCCATCTGCTCTTTCAGGTTCCTTTTGGCACCAAGTTTCCTGTAGTCATCTGGTAATGGTAGGAAAAGGCCGTTTCCAGATGTCATAATTGAACAGTTGGTAGCTGTTTGTGGAACTTGAGCTCCTCTGGTATTCTTCATGCTTGCAATGCTGAATGTAGTCTCCCTTATTGGCATTGCTCCCCAAACGCCTGTCGGTGCAGAGCCTTCTCTGGTTTGCCTTCAGAAGGTCCTGATCACCCTCACCAGCAGACAAATTGATTGCTTATGTGCCAAAAGAGATCCATGTCTGCATCTGACCTCTCTCTCCTTCACATTGGGGGTTATGTATAGAAAAGGATTGTGGTTTAAAAAACAGCCCCCCAAATCTTAGCAGCCAGTAGTATGTTCCCGCTGATTGGAGCTCTCCATATCGCCAAGATCCCCCGATCCACATAAACCACAATGTGGTATAAAGTAATCATCCCATGTATATGATCATTACGCACATACTAGTGAGGCTGGTTAATGTATGTTATTTATAGCTCTGGTATATCGCATTCATGTTGCCTCCATTTTCGATCCTGTGTTTCGAAGCCCAAGCAGTACTTGCGCCTTAAGTGTATTGACTGCCAGGAAGCTATTCAGCCACCGAATAACACTTCATGTCTCCACTCTCTGCATTATTCTCTGGGTAATGATTAAAAAAGGAGCTCTGTGATTGGCCGACTGGTTTGAGCCCTGGCATCAGCATGAGCAATCTGTGGCATGGATCAAAGCAGATTTATTTCTCTTCCAAATCGCAGTATGACAGCCGGATGATTTTAAATGTAGGCTTGAGTAAAAGTAATGGAATAATCCCGTGTGCCCCTAATGTCGGTGTGCTCGTCACCCCCTAGTGCTTGTTTAATAAGGAAGAAATGTGTGTGCCAGCCCGTTGCTTAGATTCTAGGACACGATGAAAGTTCAGAGGCAAATTAAAGTAACTGTCTTCACTTTGTTAGTTACCTACCAACTTCCTCCCTTCTCCCTCCCTTTCCTGTTCAAATGGAGTGGATATAAGGAGAGCGCAGAGGGCCCATGTGCTAAAAGAAAGCGCTGCGAAGGTACAGTAACCGCCGGCTTCATCTCATTCTAGACTTTATTGGCTTTTAGATGCTCTCCTCCTCCTTAGTTCACAAACTTCTAGACTCGTCTAGCTCTTGCAGTCGCTTTGCCAGCCGTAGCCTCTCACACCAGTTTTAATGGTTTACCGTTAGACTAACATAAAACCAATAGAGGGTTAGCCTATAAAACCTACTCTGCTGAATTTACAAACTAGCGCCGTACAGTCCAAAGAGGCTGTTCTAAAGTGGATGTGTAACGGTGTATGTGTATCTTATTTCAAACGACCCTGGAATTCTTGGAGATAAATGTGGCTTCGTCTTCTACATTTGACCGTTGCCCGCCGTTCCAGTACTGTGCCGTAAACAAATGCCCCCCCAAAAGCTGTGAAATTTATTTAATAAATATCTTTCATTTTGTATCTCCCATCAGCAAACTGAAGAGGTATAGAACCTGCTTGCTTTGATTTTTCTTTAAAAAGTTCAGTATATTTCCTATGACTGAACTTTATTTACTTTTTTTTCTTTCTCCAGCTATTCATAGTTTGAAGTTAAGTCGCAACCATGTGGATTGGCACAGCGTGGAAGAGGTTTATCTGTATAGCGACGCAACGACTTCCAAGATCGCACGGACTGTTACTCAGAAGCTAGGTTTTTCTAAAGGTGGGTTTATTTGTCTTGCATTTATTTGTGGGATGATAAAAAAACATGACTTGGTGTATCACACACATGCTTTTTTGTAACCTATGGCATAGCATGTTTCGATTGTATGTCGTATGTCCTCTACATACAAAATGGGGGGCACATCCGGCGTGTGCTGCTTTCTTGCATTATTGTACAGCGCTCTTGTGGTCAGAACCTTAATTCTCTCAAGGATATATCATTATGTCTTGTTAGCTGCCCAAGTTCCCTGTCACACTTAAAACCTATGGAAGACGTAAAAGGCTATCCTTTTGCATAACGTTGTATTAGATGTGCTCTCCAAGCTGTAGACCAGCATCTAATGGAGCAATTACAACGCATGCACACTTTAATGCCACTCAGCTCCTTAGATAGATAACAGCTTCATTATAGAGAAACCACTGTCTAGAACTAGAATGTCAGTGACTTTAACTGAATGTTACCAACTTACTATATGAGCTTAAGAAACCAACTGATGATGACAGCGAAGATCTGTACTTCCAGCCTCTATCCAGCTGGTAGGTGTTGTACTTACATGGGTTTGCCAATTTTGCGAATCTATATGTTTTAGCCACTGTATGTTAGCAGCTAATGGCCATCTAGTTATTCTTCTGCCGTATTTTATGCTAAATGGAACCTTTTTCATCTTGCACTTGGATAAGGTGTGAGTATTACACCGTTCACATTAGAAAACCAACCGAGCTGCCTTTCCGTGCCTCCTGTGTGTCTTCACTAGCTAAGTAGCTGCCGTGGAGAGAAGCGTAGCACAATGCAAAAATCTTTTTATTAGAAGAATATATTTTTTGTAGTACATTATAGGCCTTTTCTTGGTACGGTAAAAAAAAGTGTTATCCCAGACTCTATCACCATCATTGGATGGCCCACTTTAGCTTTTTCTGCCATTGTTGAAGGCAGCATAGCTTCAGCGCTCATCTTCTATGGACCACTTTCATAAGACAACAAGGAGTTTTGAGGATGGCTATTGCATGTTAACAACCTTCCTACATGCCCCTTCTCCGTAATGTGTAAGTGATATCAGTCCATGCAGCGGTCATGGTGGTCTGCATGATACCTCCAAGGCATAGATCGCTCTATATTTGTCCTTAAAGCCTGTCCCAGTTGCTTAACCTTCTAGTATTCAGGAAGCGTTAAGGTGTAAAGATGGTTGATGTAACACGCATTTGTTTTCCTTTTCTATTTTGTAGCTTCAAGTAGCGGAACCCGGCTTCATAGAGGTTATGTCGAAGAAGCTACTTATGAAGACAAACCTGTGGAGACGACTCATATTGTGTTTGTTGTGCATGGAATTGGACAGAAAATGGACCAAGGAAGAATCATCAAAAATACTGCCATGTAAGCGTGTGTATATGTGTATGTATGTATGTATGTGTGTGCGTGAATACACGTCTGTACTGGATATGTAGCCCTCAGCAGCTGTACCTCTCTCTCTGTTTCTGCAAAAGATGTAGATTGTAGGTCTTTGGAATACTAGGGATCCCCGTCATATTTGTGCGTCTTTGGAATTTACGTAGAGGGTGTTTGATGCCCACGCCGTGGAGCGTGATACTGCAAACAGCACAGTGACTGTATTCTCTTTTATTGTGTTATAATGACACTGTGGGCAAGAGTTATCAAACATGCGTTATTTAACCCTTTACGTTTATAAGAAGGCAGAACAACAGTTTGCAAAGGCATGCATTTAAAAGATTAAGAATAAGCTTCAAATTTACCCAGAGAAAAGCAATAAAATACACCACAAGCTTTCTGTAAATCGCTGGAGTACCTGCCATCTGTAAATACTCTGGCTGCGGTACTTGGACTCTATGGATAGATGTTGAATGTGCAATTCTCCGGGAAGCATTCCCGTTTAGTGATTAAACCTCATGGTGCGTCACTAGGAGTGTCAGACGTTGTGTAATGGTTCTAATGTATATTCCAGGATGAGAGAGACTGCAAGAAAAATTGAAGAAAAGCACTTTTCCAACGTTGCAACCGAACATGTAGAGTTCCTTCCTGTGGAGTGGAGATCGAAGCTTGCCCTAGATGGAGGTAATCTCTTTCACACATGTATCTAGCTTGCATAAAGAATCAAAAAAAAAATTGCCCAAAAAGTTTACGTATCAGTTCTGTTTGTAGGTTTAATAAAGTTGAACTCCCACGTCATTGGTATTAAATCTTTCGTTTACAATATTTATATAGATGTGGTTGCTCTCCCATCCTCATAGCTGCTCCTGTGGACATAACTGGTACCATGTATGGGGCCAACTGGTGCCAAATATAATATGATATAACATGCCTGCCCTACAGAGTTCCTTAGTTCATTATGTGTCTTGTTCAAGATTCCATCAGTCTTTGTGTAATTCTTCACAAATATTTTGCACTTTTTTAAGTGCAGTAATCCCGTTCTCACACATATCAAATATGAGAGTTAGAGCAATTTAAAGTAACATTTGAACAGCTCTGTTATCTGTTTAAGATGAAGATGTTAGCATTTATTTTCTTATTCAGTGTAAAATGAAAACTGTAAATCCGATATATATTTTTTTTTTGTTCATTATCTTTTATGTCTTTTTCCTAGACACTGTGGATTCTATTACCCCAGACAAGGTTCGCGGTATAAGGGACATGTTGAACAGCAGTGCAATGGACATAATGTACTATACAAGTCCTCTGTACAGAGATGAAGTAAGTGAGATTTCATTTGAAGATTAGTGTGATGTGCCAAAAACACAGATGGAAAGAATGCAGTAAGCCTTCCACCTGCTTTAGTTTATATCTCTCACTATGGCAGACGGGTTCAATGCCTTTTCGGATTGGAACTGATGTTTGTGTTTAATGGAACGCCCGAGTTAATTTAGTGCGGTTTTTGGGTAGAAACTTTCCCTATGTGGACAATGAGCCATTTTTATTGTGTCTGGTTCTCATCCAGTCTTGCTGTATCAATGGCAGCTTTACTTTATATATTGAACTTTGGCTCGTGCATGGCAAAGTAATTAAACCCGTGTTTTGGACCGAATTCAGCTATAGGATTAGCAGTATGCGTCACTTTTCTATATTTTAATATCTTATAGTTTTATACGATAATTAACCTATGCCTTGTGTTCCAGATTTTAAAAATTAATATATACTGTATTTGCTCGATTATAAGACGAACCCCCAAAATTTGAATATTAAGAAAAAAGTTTTACTAGTAAATACTAATTTACATGTAAACAATTTTTTCACATTTAATAAAAACTATGATACAGAGAAATGAATTTTTGTTTTTATTTCCTTTTATTAGCCAACCTGACCGCCAGATATGCCTTATACCCCCTTATATGCCACTCTGCCCCTAGAAATGCCTTATACATCCCTATATGCCACTTTGCCTCCCTGATATACCTTTTCAGATTCCTTGGTGTCTAGTGGGGGCAGCTGGTAGAGGTCTGCGATGCGCACAGACAACCTCTGCAGCTGCTGGCAGGTACTTCTGCCGGGGCTTCTATGGCAGAGCACCGGAAGGTCATTTCATGCCAGTGCTCTGTCATAGAAGCCCCATCAGAGATTGTCTGCGCGCATCACGCAGAGGTCCACTGACTGGTGAGAGTGGAAGATCCAGGTGCCCTGCGGGGATCCTCCTCCTCTGGCAGCTGGTGAATGTCTGCGGGATATGCACAGACAACCTCCGCTGTTGCCGGCACCTCCGCTCGGGCTTCTTTGACTGAGCACCGGAAGGTCATGTGACACCAGCGCTCTGTCAATGAAGCCCCCAGAGGAAGTGCCGGCAGCAGCAGAGGTTGCCAGAGAGGAGGATCCAGGTCCCCTGGAGCACTGCGGGGGATCTGGATCTTTGTCTTGCAGTCAGACCTCTATTTGAGTTCTGATTGTAAAACGACCTTGAACATAAGACGAGGGATATTTTTCAGAGCATTTGCAAATATGGTATATGTATTAGAAACCACCCCTGTGTGTATTGCATGGTAGCAGCAATCTCAGCTTCCTGTTCTCAGGGTTCTCTTGATTATTCCTCACTATAAAAATAATCTTCCCATTTTTTATTTATTTTTAATTTTTTTGTCACGGCCTCCATTCGGTAAAAGCTGACAATTCCACCAAAGTCGGAAACCATAAAATACTGTAGGGGTTGAGACCTTCGGTGGTTCCTAGTTTCAAAGACTGTTACGTACTCTTTTTGGCTCAATCTCCAAACATTGCTCTCTGCTCTATTCCTAACTAAATAATTTATATGTTACACGGCCCTCTCAAAAGACTGCTGGGGATACTGATACTCTCCAATAATATACTACATTGTGTCTGTCCAACTAACAGAACACCTGATCAGATATCTCTGGCAAGCTTTCCCTGGTCCGTTGTTTTTATTGGAACAAATGTCTATTGTTAAGATGTATTTTTAGTTATTGTGGTTGGTTCTGACATCATAAGTACATTTCAAATAAAAAGCCTTCTATAAGATCTTATTGTGCATATATATATATATATATATGTGTGATTTAGGGAAACAAAACAAAAAAGCATTATTTTGACCTATTTTTATTTGCCTGGAACTCTTCGCACCTTTTTTATTGTTTTTATTTTTTGCCCAGGGCCTAAGCCTTCCGCAGAGGCTCGTAGCCGCTGGCCCTGGTGTCTAACTAAGGTGTGCAGAGGGGGAAGCAAAGCAGACTGAGGTAGGGGAAGGGAAAACTAAAGCATGCTATGGTAAAAAGAGGGACGCTGAGATGCTGGGCAGAAGAGACCCTTAATGACCTGGACTGTTTTACTCCTACGGGAGCCGAGCAATTTTCATGTTTTTGCTGTCTTCTTCCAACCATACTTTCCCTCCTCATTTTGCGTTCCCAAACAAATTCAATAGTAGGGCTTCAGTTTGAAAAGCATATTTTTACGTAATAACACAAAATATTTAGAAAAAAAAAATATATATATATTTGACGTTTCTACAAAGTGGGGCATCGTCAATGATTTGTTTTTTGCCCCATGTAGTCTTTGTCTTAATTGGACCACCCTCACTGCAGATGATCGAGTAATCGGCAGGGGCTTACCTGGGACCACATTAACGCTAAAGATAGCTTTAGCACTGAAATATTAGACCTTCTGAAGTGCCGTTTTTATTGCAGGCCGGTATTGGGCCGTTTATGGTTAATACCTTTGCCATACTGTCCCAATATCCTTCATGCCGGCTGGGTTCCTGCTGATTCCGTGCGTTAACCTAAACCCACTGACCAGGAGTCGGCTCCTGTCAGTCCAAGTTCTTCTCCTGACCGCTAGATTTGCTGGCGCCCTGTTATTCACAGAGCAATTATTCTGCTGTGACATTTTGCAGATTAAATCTGTTTCCGATGAGTAACTGGTTTTGTAATCTCTTGGTTGGTGTTGTTTGTGATGCGTCTGTGGTCGGAAGTCCTTTTGCTACTAAGGATTCTTGCTATGTTTGCGGCTTTATTTTTGTTTTTTTTAATATTTAAAGGGAACTCCCATCATACTTTTGTATCAGTTATTTATTGTTGTATGATTGAAGGGAATATACTGTGTGTGTAATAAATATATATATATGTGTGTGTGTGTAATGTGCGAGCGGCCGGCAAAAAGATTTGTAAATAGTAACTTTATAATTCATTTCTGTTTCATGTGAGAATTCCCCCCCCCCATCTATTCTTAAAACTAGTTCTCTCAGATGGAAAACCACTCGGAGATTGGAGCGTGGCACGGACTGTGTCCCATGATTCAATGTCAATCGAATGAATATTTAGCCCATAAATATCGTCAAATGTCCTTTCATAAGCCATGATTATTTACAAACAATACCCTGGCTTTACGTGTGGCACGTCTGGCATCATCTCTGATCCCGTCGCTTAGTGTCTGATGTCCGGCTAGGAAAGGAGCCTGTGCTGCCCGATGAATTCACTGCCGGTAAATCACACGGGGAGATCTTCTATCACATACAGAATAAAACACCCTGGGAGGCTCCTTTAAATTGTCATAACCCATATTTTGTAAATCCCTGTGTGAATTGTTGACGATGTTGAAAATGTATTTTGACTTTTACCTGCAAGCAGTGTTTCTCCATGAATACGGCTGCCATATCTAGATGACTCTCGCTGCGGGCTGGTATATGAATCGGTGCTTAATATATTCCTCATGTATAATAAAACCGTGTGTAAAGTAATAACGCCGGCGACCAATGGTTTTCCTGTCTATTTCCGATATGTGAAGTTCTGTTATCTGCTCCAACCACAGCTGGTAAAAGGCCTTCAGCTGGAGTTGAATCGTCTCTACAGCCTCTTCTGCTCTCGGAATCCGGAGTTTGAAGAGAAAGGTGGAAAAGTCTCTATCGTGTCCCATTCTCTGGGCTGCGTCATTACCTATGATATCATGACTGGCTGGAACCCCGTGCGTCTCTACGAACAACTGGATCAACATGAAGATGAAGACCCTGAGGAACAATGGATAAGTTATGAAGAACAACATCTTCTTCGAGAGCTTTTGCTGACCAAACAGCGGTAGGTCCTGAGATGATCACGCTCACTGTGCCATTACTGTATGAAATGGTATTAATGTAAAATGGTCATTCTTTTCTAGCAGTTGGGTTACAACCCTACAGATTGTTTCACATATTTGCGTTTGCAGGGCAAGGAGGCTTAGAGACTTGACTTGAACCCCTTAATACCGAAGCACTACAATAATATTTCCGTTCCTACTATCTGTTCCTGGAATACAACAAACCCTGTACCCTACGTGATGATGATTGTTGTGAAATATATATGCATCGGCACGTTTATTAAAAGTAACATATCTGTGTCAGTCTATTACTATATATATATTACTATATAAGCTCCATAATGTATTGTAAAGTATATATCTGTCTCCCGCTGTAGGTTAAAGGAGCTGGAGGACAGGTTACATGGCCTCAAGACAACATTGTCTAACACCCCTGCCTTAAAATTTAAGGTAGGTTGATTAATTTGTGTCCAGTAGCTAAAAGAAAGTTTAATGAAATGTTCTACTGTACGTCTTTTTCCAGAATTGGGGTTGTTCTCTAATCTTTGGTTTTTGATACTTCCTTAAATTCACTTGTGGTTCAGAAGCTGTGTCATCTTAACCCACACGAGAGCAGAACATTGTCTGCAGTTATTATAATATGCCAGGTATAGTTCATTCCACCTTCTAGATGGTACATGTTCTCCTTGTCTTGGGGCAACAACTATTTCATAGCAGGTTATCCAAATGAAAATACAGATAATTCAATTCGTAAAACAGGTCGTTATATTAACACAACATCATTAATGTGTCATTTATCTGTTGCTCGGATGACCCCAAAAGCCATTCTTTTTGATAAATAATGGACCTATAATGCATGGGCCATGAAATCTGAGGAAGAGAGATTTTACTTGACAACGTTGATTAATCTTTTTTTCATAACATAGTTTTATGCTGTGACTTTATCACTAGATAGAGAGCCTTGTAATCCCACATAGAAGCGCTGACCATTTATTGTTCCTTTTAGGTTGAGAATTTCTTCTGTGTGGGGTCGCCCCTCGCAGTCTTCTTGGCTTTGCGTGGCATCCGTCCTGGAAACAGTGGAAGTCAGGATCACATTCTGCCTAAAACTATTTGTAACCGCTTGTTTAATATTTTCCATCCTGCAGATCCAGTGGTGAGTGTTCTTTGTTACATCCATTTCCACTAATAATTTGGAGATTATTTTAAGGCTCCATAAAGGTTCTCCTTCTACAAGCTATGTGTGGACATCGTGCAGTTGCCACAGATCTTTATCATTTACTACGAGTTTTCTGAAAAATCCAACAGCCAATGAAAAATAACTGGGTTCTGCCAGAAAAGCCAAAGTTACATTAAGTTTTTCTTGAAGCACAAAATCCGAGAAAGAATTCTGAAGTACTTAATAGAATAAATGAAGTGGGGGTTACCTGTGGCTTCTAATTGTAATGATCTTGATGGTATTTCTTTTCTAATGAATGTTTTCTCTTGTCGCAAACAGTAACATAGTGGAGGAGCACGGTCCTTCATGAACCTCTTCATTTATAGGCTTTTCTTTGGTATTCTTCTTTATCAATAATATTGGAGTAATACAGTGGAAGCGTATTGTTGTTGAGAGCTGCTCCTGCTCCTTTTTATGCAAGCAGAGGCACCATTGCTTGAATTATAATCTCTTTGACACTTCTGGGCTGCGGCTTTTTTAGAAGCCTTTCTGTATCCAGGATCGTTACTTACAACACCAACCAAGGGGCTCCTCAAATCTTTGTATATTGCATCCTAAAGTTCTGATTAACTACTAACTGCTGTTCCTAAGAGACATGTTATTAAGGTCCTACAACTAATGCACTCAATGTATGGACACCTTTAAAGGTTTAGCAATGCTTGAATTGGTGAACTATGATGCATTTCTTTCTTCGTTTCTTTAAAGAATGCTAAAGTCACTGTTTGTATTGTCGTTTGCAGGCCTATAGACTTGAACCCTTAATACTGAAGCACTACAACAATATTTCACCTGTCCAGATCCATTTCTGGAACACAACAAACCCTGTACCCTACAAGCATATGAAACCATGCTTTATCAACCCATCCAAAGAAACTACCTCAATTTCCGATACCGAAAGCATACCAAGCCCAAGCACTTCACCGGTACTGCCTCGGCGACACTATGGAGAGTCCATAACCAATATAGGCAAAGCAAGTATATTAGGTAAACATTCTGCCGATGGGACTGCACATTATGCCTAGCAATCTAAGAATACAATGTATGTAACTCTATACATATGTGTGTGAGCATATATTGAACGTTTCTGTGTATTGACACAAAAGCTACTAAGGAGGCATACCTTCTTTTACTGTCAGTTCCACCGTACTGCGTGGTTTAGCTGTTTTGTTATAGTGGATCGATTACTTGCACTGATTTGGGGTGATGAAGGAGAACACGCAGCAGTACGGGTTGCCCTACACCATATTAGCAACCTGGCTCTGCTTTGCATAAAAAACAGAATAGCGTGTATTTCCATGACACGCACATGCTAAGATGACAGACTCTGCTTTCACCTGAGAAAATACAAGCATGGAATTACTTTCCCAAGTGAAAGCAAATACATGTTTGCATGGACAGCATATATTCGCTTGTGGTTTGCACGTTAGTGCCATGGTAGCAAAAACAAGTATCGTCCAAGTCATCAATTATGTGAAACATTTTGCAAAAAAAAAAATATCTCCAAATATTCCCTATTTAAAGATAGACTATTGTTCCTAATTACCCCCCAATGTTTCTTTCGACACTCAGACACGTTTTGTCCCCCTATGTAAGTATTTTCAGATTCCGCTGATGCGTCAAATGTTTGAAACGGCCGCTCTTCTCTCTGATGCAAATAGCTTTTATACAGGAACCACGGGGATGTTGGTTTCTACTGCTAGAGACTCGTGAACCAAGAGCAACGGAAGTGTTACAAGTTCTGATTCTGATGAAATGTTCACGGGAACTTCACGTGACGCGTCCTGACTGCGTCTTTGGCAAATGCGGGGTCAGATCTGGAAAGGAAAATATCTGAATAACCTAAAGCAGAGCAATAAAAATAAAACACCTGCAATAGAAGGTTTCTTAGGACTCCGGGCAATAATTGTTTTATTTCAGATCTCCTTTGAGGGAGGTTTGCATGTGTGTGATGTACGGCTATCAGTACTCTCCTATTATTATTATTATTGATGTGGTTTGCTAGCGTTCAGAGACCTTTCTTGCCCACTAGGCGGCAGCCATGACAGCATTTCTTTTTCTCTCGTTTTTTGCAGGTGCCGCAAGCATCGGAAAGGGTCTCGGGGGGATGCTGTTCTCGAGGTTTGCACGTTCTAGTGCAACCCCTCAAGGTTATGACGCAAAAGATTCCGCAGAGGGGGAAGACAAAAAATCGGTCTTAAGTCAGAACTCGACTGGATCGCAGACCATCCCACACAGCGTATCGGGCTCCCTGGACTCCACATGTTAGTCTCTTACGTGATTTCTTGTCATTTCTTCATTGATTAGAATGTAACGTGTTTTCCCACAAAATGTTCACACCATATCTGCTTTTCATCCCCTAAAGGAATTTTCAGCAGTATCGGGACATTGCTTTATTTAGTAAATAGTTTTATCTTTGAACAACACCTGTAGGGCATTACTTTTATATATTAGGTGGTGGTCAGAGGAGGGCTGGCAAGGGGTGCATTTGCCCCTGGGCTGCTTTGCTTTGAGGATTTTAGGCCATTGCCACAAGCTTGTTTTTTTTGTTTGTTTGGGGTCAGGGCACCAAGAGTTAAAAGAACTTTAGGCAGCATCTAAACCTCAACTTGGGCTATTTGGAGGCACACTGTCCTATGTTGTATGATAGCTGAGAGGTCCCTTTAATTTAATTTTGTTGGGCCTCCCTTGCGTGGGGGGATTGTGACGGATCCTTCCGTGTGCATTTGCCGGCCCTCCCAGCTGTTTACCGTGTAGGAGATGTGTTGGTACGATATACTTAATGGCTCTGGAAGATCTTGCCGGGGTAGAGGTTTTCTAACGCTGCAAAGTACTTAGACGTGCTTTCTTCTGTAGCAGAGCCGTCTCGGGCAGTAAACCGTTCCTTTATCGTGTGTGGGGCGAGCGCGTTGTTTTGGGGAATGCTATATTACTAAGGCATTTGTCTCCTGCACACACAGTTTGCGAGACCTCTTCTGGTGTTTATAAGAGATCTCCTTATTTTGGTTCACAGTTTAATGGTGATGAGACCTTACGCTGGCCGGTGGAGAGACACAACTTCTGCCATACGTATAATGTTACGTGTCAAACACATTAAAACATTACATTTAGGATCTGTCTAAATATATTTAGGATAGAAAAGTTTCATAGTCATTCCAAAAAAAAAGTAAAAAAAAAAATTAAATTTATGTCCGTAGCACTTTTAGCATAATTTTATCATGTCCTGTTTTTCAATACGCGTAACGGCATCTATGAATACAACCGTAGTTCTTAACCCCTTAATGACAATGCATTGTTTTCATTGGGTTTGCAGGACCGCCCATTGTCCTTAAGGGGTTAAAAAGTAAACCCAATATCTTCTAGGAGCTCGCCTTTTTTATAAAATTTTGTTATTTTAGACTAATTTAATCTACATTGACGCAGTGTGTATTTTCTGTTGTCGTATGCAGGCCTATGTCCTGAACGTGTATTACTCTTAAGTTACTTTATGTAAGCCCGTTCATGTAATGTAACATTCTGCTAATACCACGTCCGATAACTGCTTGCTAACTGCTTTCACACAGCATCACCCCATTGTTATTTTCGGCCTGTTCCTGTAGGAAAGGAAATGATCTCAACATCTGGACTCAAACCAGTATTGTCTGTTAAGATGCTCTTCTGAAATGCAAGTCATTTTTTTGGTTTAGGAGGGAATATTGCTTTGTTTTATTTTCTCTTTTACTAAAACGCGTATCTCTAGCCGTCCTACTGATATTTGTTCTGTAGCGTAGAGTGATCCTGGAAGGTTAAGTTGCCTTATTACAGTTGTAGGTTTACCTTGGTGATCTCTCGCCACTCCATACAACTTACGTTACCCTCTGCAGCCCTTCATACAATCTGTGTATAAATCTATAAAATCAACTTTTTCTTATAGTTCATTCCATTTTTTATTATTATTTCAGTGGAGTTGGAGCACAGGATTGATTTCGAACTGCGAGAAGGTCTTGTGGAAAGTCGATACTGGTCCGCCATGACTTCACATACCGCGTATTGGTCCTCAATGGACGTGGCGTTATTCCTTCTGACTTTTCTGTATAGGGAAGGCCAAGAGGAGGACGAAGAAAAACAAGACGTGGAAGCACTTTAGTGTTTTCTTTAGTTGCAGAAACTGGATATTTGACCCTGTTAGTAAAATGCAGACTGTTTGAGGCACGAAGGTCTTGGTTCATGCATGTTTGAATGTTGTTTTGTTTCTAGAGCGCAGCATAACTTAATCAAAATTACCTTTTCCCCTAACATTTTTACAGTTTTAGTTACAAACATGGAATATACTGTAAGCCACATAACACATTAGCAGAAAGTAACTCCCCGGTGCATCTAGATGCGTGTGTGTGTGTTTAGGAATATGTCTAATCCCGTTAACATCTCTTTACGTTCTTTGTGTGTGTAGGGAAAAACCTACTGCATTCCTGCCACTTCTAGAAAAAGATGATGTGATTTGTGCAACCTCACTCAAATCTGCATTGATGGAAAGCTTTGCAGAGCGGCATATAACAGATTAACAGAACACAAACAGTGAGAAAGCATCAGATTAACATTTACGTATTTATAGCTAAAAATTAGCTCTCATAATTTCTATTTAATTCCCATTGTATCGAGCATAATTTTTGTACTGTTTTCTTTTTGACCTAGAACATATTTCTACATTTGTTCCCCCCCACTTAATTTTCCCCAAATATGTATATTTATATAAAATGACTGTGGATACTAGCACACTTCCGCAATATTTTCATTACAAATAATAAATCTTTGTGGTTTCACATTAAAATATGTTAAACATTTACTAAAAAAAATGTTGTAGGAGTTATTTTAAGGGGGGGTATCCAGACTTGCTACCTGGTAATGTACTCGTAGGTGATAAATATATATCGGATTATATATATATAAAGTGAGCAATGCGCGTCTCCAAATGGTAGTTGCCTGGGTCAGGAATCTCTGCTTATCTGCCTTTGCCGAGCTACTAAACAGAGAAAAATATAACAAGAACAACAATTCAGATATGCTTATTTACCCCTTCCTGCTGGGGGGGGTTGGTCTTCTTACCAAGATCTCCTTTTCCCTGCTGATCGCTGTGACACCTGTTCAGGCAGGGCTACCTTAAGTGAATAACTAAGGCCTCTCAGGTAGAAACAGTAACTTGCCAAAAGTAGTTTATTAAACAGAAGACATATTAAAAAGGAAGGAAGGGAATGAGCATGTCACCAGGGATCAGTAGGGAAAAGAAGCCCTCGGTAAGAAAAGCTGTTTCCCTGCAATCCCTGGTGACACATGATGGAGAAATACCAGGGATCAAAACAAAATAACCGGCAAGGAAAGAAAAACAATTCAGGGACAGGAAATAGTGGGTTCCAGGACCTTTCTACCAAAGATCGCATCCTTCTTGGAGGAACAGTCAGTCCTGTAGCACAAATGTGTGGAGACTTTCTCCAAGTGATATCGTACATCTCTACATCCATGAGAGGAACACAGAATGGGCCTTGGTTGAGTGAAGTCTTAATAGCTGATGAATACGCCGTATGGGCGGTCGGGATGATCCACCTGGCTATAGTTTGTCCGTAGCCACTTCTGGAATCAACAAGGGTCAGAGCGTCTCCAAGCAAGATGATTTCCTCCACTCCCGAGTTCTCTCTAAATCGATATACATCCTCTTAAGCTCTGTAGTATGTAATACTTCTGATGTTCTAGGAGAAGGACAAAACATGTGAAGAACTATTTCCTGTTCTTTGTGGAAAACAGTTTGTACTTACGGAGCGAATTTTGGATACAGCGAAAAGACACCTTTATCTGAAAAAAAAAAATCTGACATCTTAGAACTGGCTTGTTGATAATATAATGCCAGGAGATCACTAACCCTGTTTTCAGAGGCAGAAGATAAATATAAATCTGCTGTAATGGCTCAAATGGAGGAAAAGCAAGGCCAAATTGATGTCTTAATTCTGAGAAGTGCCTTTGTAAAAATTCAGAACATCTGAAGTGAAGCAAGTTCAAAGTTTAACAGAACTGGACCTCTGCTATAGCCGGTTGTAGCCCACGGTCAAAGCCCTCCTGAGGGAAATCCAGAATCAATGGATTAGGACAAGCAGATGCAGAACAACCTTTTGTCGCACCAAGAACAAAAACGTTTTCCAGATTTTCAGATATCTGCTGAGAAGAAGAGTCCCTGTGACTGCAGGCAAAAACGCTTTATTCCTCGAGATCTGTCGCTCAATCTCCAAGCCGTCAGATAAAATATCCCTGGGTTGAGATTAGCAAAGAAGATTTTCCCGTTGTGGAAGCCTTCACAGAGTCTGAGATCAAATCTGCATACCAGTTCCTCCGTGGCCAGTGTGGAACTACCAGGATACACGAAGATTAAATTAAAGCCAATTTAGTTTGCCAACGTTTTGGCCACACGGGTCCTTGATAAGGGCAAACAAAGGAGATACATATTTCAATTATGGATAGCCAAGCCTTTACTGATCTAGACACTGAGGCCGTAGCTATACACGTACAGAAAGCTGGAGTCGAGGCCTTGAGGGATTTCTTAACAGCTGCTTCCACCGCCTTTTCCATCTGATGTGAAAAATGTCATCCATGTGCCAATGGCAGTGTAGTCTTTTTTTTTTTGACACCCTCATAACCGCTGTGTCTACTTTTGGGTGCTCCATGATTCAGTCAGCTCTTCATCAAATGGAAAGCGACGTCTAGTTCTTCTGGATATATGAATTCTCTTCTGCGGATGATTCCATTCCTGTTTAATGTCAGACAAGAATTGATGAACCGGGAATGAGGCATTTTCTTAGTAAATCCAGAAAAAAAAAAAAATCCTTTGTCTTTCTATAAATGCATGTCTGATCTGCCTGCAGAAACCAAGGTATTCACCTCCTCAAGAGGAAAAAAGTAGGAGCAGCCAGAGTCACCAATGTCACCCTCATCAGATGAAATTTCACCTTGATCCGGATAATCAAATTTAGAATTAAAGGCCATACGAGTCCGGAAGTGAGGCAGAAAATTGTGGATAATCTGCAGCAGCAGAGGCTGCCTGTTGTTTAAACATATCAACTGCAGATTGCATTTCATTTTTTAACCCGGAGAGGAATTCCCTTCCTCCCGGATGTTCTGCAGCTGCTTTCAAACATATTTTCTCCTGGAGCACCGAAGAGCCTCGTGACGCCCTGTACACTGGTCATGTTTGGATCAGACGTACTTGATCGAGATGCAACAGCACCATTTAATCAGTATAATATATATGTATTAAACTCATGTCTGGAAGCTAAAATAATCAAATTAATTGTATATTGTCTATACACAAGAGTGCAGCTACTAAGCTAGTACTCCGGCTGCTATTCTTCACTATTCTGTCCTGTTGGGTCAGCACAAGGGCCAACTAGACCAGCTCTAGTTTGACCCATGTTGAAGCAAAGCCAGGTTTTTTAGCCCAATGATTACCTGCTGGATGTGGCTTTGGTGGCCATTAGTGAATCTAGGCCCCCCTCCAGAGGAGTCATGAAGGTTTACTGAGCCGTAAGGGCCACATGCGACTTCATGATCAATCCCTCATCGACTAACAGTCCATTAGGACGCATTGTAGAATTTAACACACCGTTTGTGACTTGGGATCGCTCAGGATCACTCCGTTTCTTAATGCACCCAGGTGCATCAGAGGTGCTTGACTCTACCTGGAAGGTGCAGAATCCCACCCTATGCATTTGCCCCTTTCCCACCTCACCGCTATTTGCTGAGTAGGAGATGAGTTCGGCAGGACATGTCTCTTGCCACATGACATTCTTACCACCATTCGGCTCCAGCGGTGGCTTGGGCAGTGTTTGGAGGGGTCTATTGAGACCTCTCGTGCACATGCAGCCAATCAGTGGTGTGATTTGTCAGAACCCAGAAGAGGTGGGGAGTTGCAGCTCTGGAGCTGATGCTTCTCAGGTAAGCAATTTTTATCCAGGTTAAATGAATGCCCATGAAACTACTTACAAGGCACTTTCATATGGATTCATTGTTCAGGGGCTGCCTGGGACACTTGAGTGTCCCTTTAAACTGCTACTGTTAGAAACTGCCCCCCTTGTTTAGTATTTTGTTTTAGGATCCATAAAATTCCCACTCCGCCACATTTGTGACTCCATGATCAGGGGTCCTATCTAGAGCCCACGGTGTGCAGCAGTGCATTTAAAATGTTTAATACGTGCATCCTCTGTTACAGCAACCGTTCAGTGTGTTTATAATAACTTCACACCGATATTCATTAACCTTACGAGAAGCACTTAAACTATGAGAAATATGCACATTGGTATAAATTACAGTTTTTTCAGCAGGTTTAATACATTTTAGAATTAGGAGGTTTGCACTTGTCACAAAGCTTATTTTATAATAAATATTTTAACAGGTTCTTGTCCTACTCCCACATGATGGTTAAACTGCAGGCGCAGCTATGTTTAGGACTCCTCTAAGAGCCCTCCGTATGCCCACGTGCATACCAAAAGTAAGGAATGCCTTTTCAATTTATGCAGCTGGTTTATATCTGTGCTCTATGTGTCTTGGAAAAAAAGGCAAATGTCATAACTAGATCCATGGCTAGAGTTCTAGAATACTGGAAGAAGATTCCACAGTAAATATATATACCTTTTCCATGATCTTAGAACACTAGTTGCCCTTCTCTTGTTCTTAGATTTTATCATATTTAAATATCATATTATCATTAATATATATTAATTAATATATATTAATATATATTATATTAATATTAAATATTTAATTATAGCCCACACACATCAGATTTATGCTTCTGTTTGAAAGCACAATTACAGAGTTACATTAAAGGTTGCTGTCCCAGCTGTTAGCATTTTGGAATACACATATGTTGGGTTTTTAATACATATGTTTACATATAACAAGCTAAATGTAAACACAAGCACAAGGGTTTATGAAATGTTTGGGTCCACAGATCGAATTTTAAGTGAACCGGTATCCTGAAATGATTATGCGAAAAGTTCTAAAATCTTCTGTAGTTTTCCCAGCTAACGGAAATCTTCATATGATCTAATATTAGGCAGTGTAGATGCGCAATGTCTCATGGTAACTCTCAGACTGAGTGTGAGTAATGACACATGTCTGAAATACTGTGGGTGGAGGTCTATACTTGAAATAGATACAAATGAGTCAGTCCCCTCCGTAGGTTAACTCCCTGCTAAATCACATCACTCTACAGTGTATGGATGCATATACAGTGGGGCAAAAAAATATTTAGTCAGCCACCAATTGTGCAAGTTCTCCCACTTACAAAGATGAGAGGCCTGTAATTTTCACCATAGGTACACTTCAACTATGAGAGACAGAATGGGGGGAAAGAATACAGGAAATCACATTGTAGGATTTCTAATGAATTCATTGGTAAATTCCTTGGTAAAATAAGTATTTGGTCACCTACAAACAAGCAAGATATCTGGCTCTCACAGACCTGTAACATCTTCTTTAAGAGTCTCCTCTGTCCTCCACTCGTTACCTGTATTAATGGCACCTGTTTGAACTTGTTATCAGTATAAAAGACACCTGTCCACAACCTCAAACAGTCACACTCCAAACCCCACTATGGCCAAGACCAAAGAGCTGTCGAAGGACACCAGAAACAAAATTGTAGACCTGCACCAGGCTGGGAAGACTGAATCTGCAATAGGCAAGCAGCTTGGTGTGAAGAAATCAACTGTGGGAGCAATTATTCGAAAATGGAAGACATACAGGACCACTGATAATCTCCCTCGATCTGGGGCTCCACGCAAGATCTCACCCCGTGGTGTCAAAATGATCACAAGAACGGTGAGCAAAAATCCCAGAACCACACATGTAAAGGAAAGAATGAATGGGGCCATGTATCGTGAGATTGTGAGTGAAAACCTCCTTCCATCAGAAAGGGCATTGAAGATGAAACGTGACTGGGTCTTTCAGCATGACAATGATCCTAAACACACGGCCCGGGCAACGAAGGAGTAGCTTCGTAAGAAGCATTTCAAGGTCCTGGAGTGGCCTAGCCAGTCTGCTCTAGAGGAGATTTGCATGGAGGAATGGTCCAAAATACCAGCAACCGTGTGTGAAAACCTTGTGAAGACTTACAGAAAACGTTTGACCTCTGTCATTGCCAACAAAGGGTATATAACAAAGTATTGATATGAACTTTTGTTATTGACCAAATACTTATTTTCCACCATATTTTGCAAATAAATTCTTTAAAAATCAGACAATGTGATTTATGGACTTTGTTGTCTCATTCTGTCTCTCATAGTTGAAGTGTACCTATGGTGAAAATTACAGGCCTCACTCATCTTTGTAAGTGGGGGAACTTACAATTGGTGGCTGACTAAATACTTTTTTGCCCCACTGTAGATGGACAGTGTCAAGGTAAAGTATGCCTTTTAAGTGAGCTTCTGGGTTCTGCAATTCTACAAGAATTTTGCTGGAGATTTACTTCCAAATTCACTTAAAACCCAGTGTTTTCTCGTGTTAAAGACACACATTAAAACAGTGGATTGAAATTTGTAAAGATTAAAGTGAAAAGATACAAATTCTCCCAGATTGTGATTTAGTGCCTTATAGCAGGGTCTTCTTAGTATATTGTATACTTATACTTACTAAGATAAACCTTACCAAGTCTTACAGAATATATTTAAAATTATACAATGTCCCCTCGTCCAAATGAAAAACTCATTTAATTTATCACATTTTTACACCTTAACTAATAAAAAAATCTTTGCAGATTGGAAGCGGTGAAAATATATGTAACAAGAAGAACAGGTTTAGGTTGTACAACCCCATTATTTTACCCACTATAAAGAATGCAGGTGTATATTTTAAGATATACAATGACACATTTCAAAACATGGTTGTTTGCATTAAGTCTCATATATTTTGTTGTACGACAAAAAGACTCAAAAAAACCACACCACACTTATTTTTCATTGTAACATTACACGATGTTATCATTATCCCAGTTCATTAATTATTTAGACAAACTATGACCCCAAATATCTTTATAGATATCTTTAAAGGAAAGATTTCTATGTCACCTAGAACCTGGATCTATAAATTAATCATTCTGATTTTAACGATGATGGAGCCACAGTTGATATATTAAACATTGCTTATCTATATTTTGGGGCATTTTAATTCTATTAAAATGCCCCAAATAATATGGGGTAAATAATATGTTAATAAGAGATCACTAATGAAAAACAAATTGCTGCAAAATGTGAAGTCTGTGCTTTTTAAACGTAATATGACATCCATTGAAAGGGGCTCTTTTGTCTGATTTTTTTTATGGAGGGTTGAAATGGTCACAGAGTCATGGAGCTAAGTAATAACCCTAATTAAAGAAGCACAATAGAACATGTGTTACAGAAAAAGCACCAGTCGACGTCTGAATGCTAATGTGTTCATCTTAGGGTAAAATTAACTATTTAAGTAGAACTGTTATTCTGTAATAAAAAAAATTCTGTCCACGTCCAATATGTCATCTCATGTAGAAGCAATTTTCTAAAAGAAAACAATGCTAGATTTTAGCATCCCGGATAGCATCAGTGATGTCACATACACCCTGCTATATAACATAGATAAAGGGGATTGACAGCCTAAGTTGTGCTGACCTGGAACGACACTACAGTTCTGTTACCTGTGATACATTTATGGCTGCTCTATATTTATCTTTAATATTCATAAGAAATAAAATAATGCTTTAGATTAGTGAATATATAACCTCCCATATGCCCGGTGCAACAGTGAACAAATATTTCTAAACTCAGAAGATGCACTGATGATGTGCTTTTTAAAAATGATTGATTAATTTCTGCCCTGCTTTCTTTCTTGGCACAGAGCCTTTGTGAGATGAAATCATGAAGTCAAGATATAAAGCTTCTTTCTTTAGACCATAGATAACTTAGACTTCTTTCAACAAAGTTCTCACTATTTCATGAATGTAGGTTTTAATTAGATTCTTTCCAACGTTCAATGGTGACCATACTTTTGGACGAACATATGGGATGTGAATTTCAATGGCCCATTATATTGTCCAAAGCCTTAGTTTTAAGCTGCAGGCCTATTAGTGAATATTTCAATTTCAATTGATGAGTAGTGATTTAACTTTTCCATATTAAACACATTAAATGCATTCTTAAAACATGATACATTACATCAAATAATTCGTATTATTCATACTTCGTACATTTATACTTGTTTATGATTTTATAAAAAAAAATTATGTTAGACAGTAGTTAGACGTATGTGCGTCAGAAGGCTGGATATGTGCGGCTGCACGCTACATTTATTTGCTCATGTTGCCTGCGGCTGACGTATATCCAGCCAGTGGCCTCACTATTGAGATTGGGTGAGTGTATGGCACTGTTGGCCAGCGTAAGGCATGGTGGTCCTGTAGGGATGTAACCATCCCTTAAAAAACATTACTTAACAATGTTGGGTGTAAAGATCACATACTTGAATAAACCTTTGTAACATATTATGTATGTTTATTGCTTGCAATTATATACATCTAGATAATAGATGGGCTCCTAAAATGAGAAAAAAACCTATAACTCCTGCAGCTCCTATTTGTTTTACTTGGGATTAAATATACAAAATCTATTTACGTATATACTTTTTATACAGCATTAGTTTAATCTAGTAGTCTTTAGCTTGTTCCTTTAGCTAAATAGATATCATTGGTAAATGACAGGAATAACAGTAGTCACTATTCAGTTTTGTACTCAAATGCTCAATTTTGAAGAAGTGTGTCTAAAAAGGTAGCCAACAGCTAGAATTTCTTTCTACACCTATGTTTACGCAAGCAGGTGTTAGGTCAACCCTAAAGACTATGTTGGCCCTGGTTTGTAAAAATATGGGTACTATGTGTAGTCAAGATTTTGATCCTGGAGGTATTTCCTTTTGTTTTGGGAAATCCCAGCACAGCTCGGCTCATGTGAGGTATTATATTTAATAAGCTTTACCCAGTCCTTTGTTTCCTTTTATAGTTAAATTACATTATTTTACTGCTGTGAACATGGAGAAAGAAAATTTAAAACAACTGAACAATGTATTACATACGATAATGGAAATAGTACCATATTTGCTGATTATAAAACGACTGCCCAAAATTTGTATATTAATTTAGAAAAAAAAGAAAAAGCCTGAATATAAGACTACCCTATAGGAATATAAAAGTTTTACTAGTAAATGTTAATTCACATGTAAACTATTCTTTTAATATTTAATAAAAACTATGATTGAGAAAAAAAAAATGTATTTCCTTTTTAGCCAACCTGCCCCCTGGCTTGCTACTCTGTCTCCTAGATATGCCTTATACCCCCAAATATGCCACTCTGCCTCCCGGCTGCCAGAAAGGAGGATCCAGGTCCCCTGCAGCGCTGTAGAGGAGGGCCCTCCTCTCTGGGAACCAGTGGACTTCTGTGTGATGCACGCCGACAAGCTCCACTGCTGCCCAGTACTACTGCTGGAGCTGGTGTGGTGGAGCACTGGAAGGTATTGTCACGCCGTTATAGAAGCCCCAGCAGAAGTGCAGCACTGGGGGTCGGATTATTATTCAACCTAGAATATAACGAGGGGTATTTTTCAGAGCATTCACTACGGTAATAAATATTATTATTTCTTCTAAAAAGCAAGTAATAGTTGACGTGCAAATATGCTTCCAATCGCCCTTCATTCCTCCAAACACGTGCATCTCTCTTCTACTGTTTATAACCTCTTCCCATTCCAGTTTTCAGGATTTCACACATGCTGTACTGCTTCTCTGGAATTCCCTACCCTTCTCTATCAGACTTCACCCTTTTATTCTAATTTCTAACACTTGGTAAAAACCCACCTATTCTTGAAGAATACAACCTTCTCTCCTAATGCCCTCAACCAGCATTCCAAAAAAAACCATCTGCCATGTCTAGATCAACACAGTTATTCATACAGGCCTTGTGATAATCTTCATCTTCACTTAAGCAGTCTTCTACTACTGTCTTTCTTCCCTCTCAGCCACCACATAGATTGTAAGCCCTCAAGCAGGGCCCTCAAAAGCCCACTGTTCCTGCCTTGCACTTTGTATAAAAGTACCATAAGGTTAGATGGCAAACTTGATGTGCCCGTATGTATTAATGTTTATTTGTTATTTGTGTTTACTGCCTCATTTAAATTGTACAGCGATGCGTAAATTGTTGGCACTTAATAAATAAAATAATTACTATTATTATAATAATATAATAATAAAGTAAAAATTTTTTATTGGTTTTTGTCCACAATCAACAGTGGTACATTGTCAGAACATGATTGGCACACCATCTCACATTTACATTAACAATACTTAAACCACTAGAGTGTCCATCAAGTAGGTTCTACAATATAAAACCAACAAGGCAAACGTATAATGCAAAGACAAAAGAGATAGAGACATATCCTGCCCATGTACATGACAGCTATTGTACTGGTAAATTGATTTTAAAGATATGCACTAATTTTACCAGGCACCGGAAATTCAAACTATTTTCTAAATATAAAATAGGTGAAGCATAACCAATTAATTTTGTGCTGGAAAAAATAATCAGGTCCCTTATATGTATAAAGCAATCACATAATTAAAATTAGTTAACTTCCCAGGACTGACTATGCCACCTAAAGGCGAAAAGGGAAAACTTTTAAAGAAAATTGCTGAAGTATGCTGTATTTCATTAGGTAAATCAACTAAATTATTAACCGATTTGGACTACAGCTTCAATAAATTGGTGTTAATTAGACAAGCTAACATTTAGTATCAGGTAATGGCTGGTTAAGTATGTTAAATAATTAAAACACTCTCTGCACCTGTATAATTTGTCCTAAAGCAGATTATGCTATTTTTGAAATTAGCAGTAGGGTTTTTTCTGCACAGACACCTAAAACAGTGATTTCTGATTTTATGAAATTACCAAACCTCAACACAGGTCTTCTTTGCATGATTTGTTTGACAGATAAATCTACATCTATATGCCTGTTTGTATGTGTGAAACTTAGTTTTTAGATTAAATGGATGTAGCAGCAAACTGGTATGAGCTGGACAAAAGTCAAACTTGCCAATTAATTAAAGCATATTGCATATGCACAGGCAAAAAACATTGCAACCTGCATACACTGGCCTGCAGGGATGAGGGCTATATTGCTCAAATAACCCCTTCCTATATATCTACCCTCTCCCTACCCCCTTTCTCACGATCTACCCTTTCCCTCCCTACCCCCTTCTCACGATCTACCCTCTCCCTCCCTAACCCCCCTTCTCATGATCTACCCTCTCCCTCCCTAACCCCCTTCTCACGATCTACTCTCTTCACCCCTTCTCAAGATCTACCCTCTCCCTCCCTACCCCCCCTTCTCATGACCTACTCTCTTCCTCCCTACCCCCCTTTGTAGGTCACTTACCGTGCAGTCCTGTGGTGGGGGCGCGAGGCCTCTGTCTCGCTGCGCACGGCTTCACTGCTGAGTGCCGGCATATGATGTCATATGCCGGCGCTCAGCGTGAAGCGTCGGCACCCGAGACAGACGCCTCCGGAGAGCAGAGGAGGCCTGGAGTTCTGTCAGTCAGGGGGGCCAAAGAGGTGCGAGCGGTCGTTTTCAGCAACCTCTCGGCACCCCTTGGGCCCTCCTGACTGGCAGAACTCCAGGGCCCGTCGCAGTCGCGACCCCTGCGCCCCCGGTAGTTCCGCCACTGACCCAAGCCCACGCAGCCATCGGCCGTTTTTCAATCAGTAGCCATATTCACTTTAAATATTCCTATACAATCTTTTGGATGGCCCCTTTTCTTAGGCCAATTCTTACTATCTGCCCTCATGACACCCAAGGGGTGCTTGTTTGGACCTCATCCCTCCTACCTGGAGAATTTGTGGTAAAGGGAGTAAGTAGGGAAATATTTTCTAGTGCTTTTTAAAATATATATTTTTTACTTTTTTTTATTTTTACATAACTTAACTCCCTCTATGGATAGAGGGGATACATGATAGCATCTATGCCCCTCTAAAAGGGGCATGGGGATACATTAGGGGCAAGGCAAGTATGCCTCCAATGTTTTATTTTAAGTCATCCAGTTCCCCTTTGAGGGGGAGACACAGCTTCTGTGGTTACCACCCTGGTTTATAGGGGACCTAGGGATCCCCAGTTTTATGTATTGTATTGATTTAGTTTTCCTTTTTTGTGTATCAGGAGCTATTTTTATGAGATTGAGAGGATAACGTGTGATTGATTTCTCATTGAACCTACATATCCTTGCACGCTTTCTCCTGAAAAATCCAAAATTAACATGCCCTCACTAACAACTCGCAGATTATTGCATGTACAAGTTGTTTTGCAAATGTAAGCATCCAAGGGATGCAACCTCAGCTGAGTGTGGTCAGTCAAGTGAATCGAGCAGGCTTTCAGGATCTCAGAGGTATCTTTCTCAGATGGAAGCAACTTACTGCACATTTACAAAGATACCTTTGATGAGAAACCCAGAAAAAATAGAGGACACATTAAAAGGAGGCACCATATGTCTGGGTCATTTTTTCAGTATGTTGTTGTTCATGTACATTGTTAAAGGGGAATTTATCTTTTTTTAAAAAAAAATCATGAACCTAGTTCATGTCTGCTGTCTCAAGACATGACCTTGTCTGCTCTTGTTTGATTGCGTGAAAAATATAAGGTGATTGTCATATGATTAGTTTGACGATGGACCATTGAAAGTGAAAACCAAAAAGGGAAGGAAGTGATAGCCAGAGATACTGAATACATTTAATGATTCTTCCTTTGCTTCTTTTCATAAACATCCATGTCTATATTAGTATGATGTATAGAGAATCAATTTCCCATGACGATTAAAGAGGGTCTCAAAGTTGATTGAACCATAAGTGAATGTATTAAACTTAATGGTCTGTATCTGCAAATGTCAAATAACTTTTCTGCAGATCGATTAGAAGTTTCTATAGATGCTTTTGTATGTCATCTAGCTAATCAAAATCAATAACATATTTGATTGGGAATTATTTGATTCTCATTTTTTGTATTACATGCTTGGTCCCGTTTTGCTTAATATTATTCCACTCTCTTATTTGTATAAATGCCTAGTCTAAAATCACTGTCTTCTGAAGGTTCCCCACGATATTTGCCCACAAGACATCACCAGGAAAAGCAATAAGATCACTGATTTTTACTATTTATCACACAGTAGTTATCATAGTGGTTGCTGGTAGTGGTCAACAAGACTTTTGACATGCAGTTCATTGCATTCTTGGTTCCTCTGTACACATTTCTGGATCAGTCCTGAAGTGGAGGCATGCTTTGAGGTTGAAGTCCTATCAATTTTTCTTGTGATTGGGAAGCATACACTGTACATAAACACAAGACAATTTAGTATGCCTTTTTTGAAAGGGGACCAATATGATGAAAAAAAGACATAATTATGTGCAGAAAACACGTTATAATGTATTGCTTGCATTCATTGGGTATGGATCCCATCCAAAATTGAAAAACATAATGCATACATTATAAAAAGCTATGCAAGTACTGTTAAAGTTATTTGTAAGTGCAAAAATACATCTTGTGGTATTTTCTTTTTTTACCCAGTGGTCAACAATGTAATGATCCATGCACAGATCTCTGATCCAAATGCTTTACGCTGTGCTTTGACTAAAGAGTCAGTTAAGAGTCCTTTGTTAAATTTGACCACATTGCAGCTGTGACGTAGCTAATGTTCACGACTCGTTATTTTAACAATTTCTTTTCTTCCTATTTTATGCATATTCAAGCTAGTAAAATGATGTGTATGATTAATGCTATTGTAATGTAACTTGGAATAATATATTACACTTATATTTTGCAGTAATGTGATTACCGGTACATAGCAGGGGATCAAGATGGAGGCCAGAGAATGAGAACACTACTTTATATTCTATATTACCCAACTGTGTTAAAAAAAAAGCTGGGGGAAGTGAACGTGAAATTGATGATGAGGTGGGAATTTAACAATACGTATAAAGTTTGGCTTCAAGGTTCCAAATGCATATGTTTTCTTTAGAAAAAAAAAGCAAAAAAAAGATTTTCTGGGAATACTTATAGCAATGGTATGTACTTTCTACACCCTCCTGCCTGAGGCAGATTCCAGGAAGATATATACGTTATAAACCCAGTGCTTGCTCACTGGTCTCAGAGTCCCCAGACACACAAGAATCAGTTCCTGCAGTGAGAGATGATGAAGGTGAAGGATTAATAGCAGTGCCTGTAGGCAGTTTAAACAAAACACGCAGCCTGCTGCTTCTTAGTATTAACTGGTTGTGTGCCTGAGCTTTGTGGTGGGTTTCCTAGTCAAGCAATTACATTATATGCAGGAGGCAGTGCTCAGTAATCTGTAGGTATTCTTGCTGCATGCTTACCATAAATGTATGAATTAAGACTTTCGTATAAGAATGTTTAATATAGAGACAAAAACCCCTACCTATAAAGCTGGACATTGTGATTTCCACATACTGCCATGTTTTTGTTATTTTTATAAACTGGAGTTGAAAGGATATACTTTTCTAACTACTCGGCTCTCTGCTTTCTGCTTCTTGTGAGTGATGTGGTAGCTGTCAAAGAGAAGAAAGTGAAAGGAATCTGGGCACATTCCATACTGCTTGCTGGATTCACTGGTGTTACCTAATTTCCAGGGGTAGGCTAGCGCAAGTACGGGTAGGCTAGTGCAAGTACAAGCCAGCTTGCTATAATTGGGTCACTAGCTTCACATTTAAACACAAGCAATGTCTGTGGTTTGAGCAGGATAGACAAGTTTAAAACTTTTTGAAACTCCGTGGGCAGTAGCTTTCATACCTCCTCCCTTCTTCACTTTGCTGTCTCTCTCAGGGCATGTAGGCTCAGCACTACATGTGAGAGGGCTTTTAATTGCCCAAGAGCCTCATTTTGGGTTACAATCCAAGTGTAGTCCCATTAATTCAGCTACTTGGTATGCAATATAACCATGAACAATTGGACAGAATTTGACAGGATTTGGGTGCTTTGCTGTGGAGGTGGGCTGAAAGTTTTTCTCTAAATGTTTTCCTACCTACTCTGCCAACCACTACCACTACTTCCGCATCTTCTTCATCTTTTATCTTCTCCCTTCTCTTCTCTTTTCTTTTCTGTCTTCAATCTGCTATCTTTAATCTTCTATCTTTATCTCCATTTCCACGGACATAACCTGGCGGGAACTTCACCGGAAGTAGCGCCATTTTGCCAGGTTATGTCCATGGAGATGTGGACGCAGATAGAAGAGAAAATAAAACATAGAAGATGAAGAAGATACCAAAGCAAAAGTGGTTGGTGGGAATGGTGGTCAGCAGAGAAGGTAGGGAAACCTTTAGAGAGCGTGAGAGAGAGTGGACAAGAATGAGAGTGTGAAAAAGTGTGAGAGTGAAATTAAAAATGCTTTTGAATTTTCGGCCAAAGCGAATGGGCAGGGAATGTAATTTGCTGTCCGAAAAGGAATGTACCAAAAACTAAACAAAAAAATTTGGCTTATTTGCACATATTTATTAGATAGGTGTTTCTTGAATAGTATCGGCTGGATATGTACTGAATTTGTGCTTTGTTTTGTGTATTGAAACACCACAACTATTTTGATATGAACATAGAAACTTTCTTTAGTATATACCGTATTTTTCGCTCCATAAGACGCAGTTTTTTTCCTCCCAAAGTAGGATGAAAAATCAGCCGCGTCTTATGGAGCGAAGATGCAGGCAGGAGCGACGCTTCAACTTCCTGTGTTGGAAGCGTTTTTGTTCGGTGCCGGGCGCTAATTAGCGCTGGGACGGGATGAGTTCATATGACGTGAGACGCCGGCGCTCAGTCAGTGAGGCAGCGCGGGCACCAGAAGCCGGAGAACAAAACGCCTCCACGCTTCGCACACAGGAGTTTAAGGTAATGACGCCGGGGCGGGGGGGGGAGATTCTGAGAAGGGGGGGTTAAGGGGAGTATAGAGGGGAGATCGCTGAGAAAGGGATGGGGTTAGGAGATAGTTAGAGGGAGATCCTGAGAAGGGAGATATAGGGGAGTTATGAGGGGAGATCCTGAGAAAAAGGGGGTTAGGGAGGTTAGAAGGAGAATCCTGACGAGAGGGGGGTTAAGTGTTGTAGTTAGAGGGAGATCCTTGAGAAGGGAGGGTTAAGGGAGTTAGAAGGGAGACCTCCTGAGAAGGGGGGTTAGGAGAGTTAGAGGGGAGTATCCTGAGAAGAGGGGGTTAGAGGAGGGTAGGTCTTACTGTGTGTTGTGTGTGTCTTCTGTGATTTGTAGTGTGTGTGATTCTTTACTGTGTGTGGAGGTGTGTAACTTACTGTGTGTAGTGTGTGTGATATCTTACTGTTGTCTGTGTGTGTCTCACTAGGTGTTGTGTGTGTTCACTGGTGTCGTGATAGATTGTCTCACTGTGTCGTGTCGTGTGTCTTACTGTGTCTGTGTGTGTCTTACTGATGTTGTGTCTTACCTGGTGTCATAGAGCTTCAAAGTTAATTTTTTTCTTAAATTTCCTTGTAAAAAAATACTAGGTGCGTCTATCAGACAGGTGGTTATGAGCGCGAAAATATCGTGTAATATATACTATACATTATATAATTAACTATAAAAATAATAATATATATATATATGGACAAGCATCTTAAAATGCATTCCCTTGCTTTATAAGGTGTATATGATGTCAGTGTTACCAATGAACAATTTATTCTCACATGCTCTCTGTGACCTTGGGTAGCATAAGGATGGAAAAGCATTACAAAGCCTCAAGCAGTTTATCAGAAGTCAGTGGAGATGTGTGATAGTAAATCACTTATTGCACACAAATACTAGTTATTGAACTGTTTTGTTCTTTGTCCCCAGCTTATATTTAATTGTAGCACTGCATAATATGTTAGCAATTAATAAATGATGTAAAGTAATATTAATAGTTGTTATGGGCTTTGGGCCTTTCTGCATTTATTTTGCAGTCTTTGTTCCTTCTGTTCTATTCTCTCCTCCCCTTTGCCCTATGATTTTTTCTGCATCTCCTTTTTAATCTTCTTTCCCTTCTTTTATCTTGCTTGTCTGCCTTTTACATTTTTTATCCTCTGTCTACACGCACACACTGTATATATATACAAATACACATACCAATACACACACACATATATACGCACTCATACATACATATACATATGCACATACCGTATACACACAAATGCATACGCATATGTACATACATATACACTCAAAGTACTAAGAGGGTCCTCCACTTCCCTCCTGTATGTTCCTTGCAGCCTTAGATTTGCAGTTGTGGCAGTCAAAGGTTAGTGTGGTGTTTTCTGGCACTGTGCTTTCGGGGGTTATTTTGATGTATAAGAGTAGTTTTACCCCCCCAAATCACGATGTGTGGCTTCCTGGTTTCGACTAAGAAAAACCCACAGGTAACCTTAGGAGCAATACAAGACACTGTGGAAAAATACGACGATACTTGAACAAAAATAAGCTGCATGGTTGAGTGGCCAGAAAGAAGCCTTTACTGCACCAATGACACAAAAAAGTCTGCTTACAAAATGCCCGTCAACACCTTGACACGCCTCACCAGGGGCGGGCTGGGCCGGGGGAGCAATTGCCCCCCAGGCCCCCCTGAATTTGGGGTGGCCAGCCGGCCGGCAGGCGAACATTTAAGGCAGCCACAAAGTTCAAATGTAAGCGGCTGCGAGTGGGACTGGACGGTGTGCCGGTAGCTTACCTGGCGTGGCGGTCCGCCTGGGGCACCTCCAAAAATGATGCGCGCGGCAACTGTGGCTGTGCGTAGGGACTTGACGTCAAATCCTGGTGCACAACACTGAAGCCACGCCCACCGTCTTCCTCGCTCTCTGCACTGGAAGGACAGGACACAGAAGAAGAATGAAGAGGAAGAGGAAAAGTGACAGAGAAAAGGTAGGAAAATAGCGGATTAGTAAATGTGTGAGAGTGATGGGTATTATGCTGAATGTTTGTGAATGAGGGTTTCAGATAGCATGGATGTGTAAGTGTAGGGGGGTAGCATTGCATAAGGAGGCTTTAATCACATTCTTATAATGCCCAGATTCCAGCATGTACTGGCTGCCTAGGCATGATAGGAGTGTGATTGCTGTTATAGTTATTTTTTGTCCAACTTTGGTGTGTTAACAACACTTTAATTAAAAAAGTAAATTACAACACCAAAATTGGACAGAAAAATTCAATAACATAATTTATTTATATATATATATATATATATATATATATATATATATGATTGGCAACAGACAATCAACACTCCTATCATGCTAAGTCAGCAGCACATGCTGGAACGCTGGGCATGATAGGATTGTGATTGCTGTTAATTATATATATATATATATTAATATTGTTATTGATTTTATTGTCTAATTTTGGTGTGTTACTTTTAATAAAGTATTTTTTTTTAAAGTAGTTTTTTTTTCGGTTTTGGCCAAGTGAATTCTGAATTTTCAGTTTCGGTCCAGAATTTTCATTTCGGTACATCCCTACTATATACTAAGCCAGTCACTGACGTGGTAGGCCTACACCACATCAATGTTTGTATATAGTGATAGGGGTTGTAGTGCAGTATTGTCAGTGTCTGGCTCAATGTATAGGCACACATTGAAGGTGGTACAGAGTAATCCCTAAGTATATAGTGATAGGTGTTATGCTGTACCACCATCAATGTGTGCCTCAGTATATAATGATAACAATTATGCTGTACCCCTGTCAATGTTTGGCTAACCATAGAAACTATGTGTGTGTGGGGGGGTGCCACATACAGGATCTGCCACAGCTGCCAAATACTCTAGGTACGCCACTGCCTTGTGCTGCAGTCAGGCCCAATGGCCATGCCTCAGTTCTTCGTCCCACGTCTTAAAAGGGGTGGGATGAAGAGCTGAGGCACGGCCATTGGGCGGAGTGACTGCGACACGACGGCCGCTTTCAATGTCGCTCGCAGTCGCTTTGGTGGCGCAGTGGGCCACTTGACTAGACTTGCCCCCAGGCCTTAGGCTGCCAGCACCTCACAGCTTCTGGCACACTGTAATTTGGAGTCACAAGACCAAAATAGAGCTTTATGGTCACAACCATAAGCTCTATGTTTGGAGAGGGATCCACAAGGCCTATAGCCAAAAGAATACCATCCCCACTGTGAAGCATGGTGGTGGCTCACTGCCGTTTTGGGGGGTGAGCTCTAAAGGCACAAGGAATCTTGTGAAAATTGATGGCAAGATGAATGCAGCATGTTATCAGAAAATACTGGCAGACAATTTGCATTCCTCCGCATAAAAGCTCTGCATGGAAAGCTTGTGGACTTTCCAGCTTGGCAATGACCCTAAGCAGAAATGATCCTCCAGTGGTTACAGCAGAAAAAGGTGAAGGTTCTGGTGTGGCCATCACACTCTCCTGACCTTAATATCTTCGAGCCACTCTGGGGAGATGATACGTGCGGTTAATGCAAGACGACCAAAGACTTTGCATGACCAGGCGGCATTTTGACGAATAGGCAGCTATACCACCTGCAAGAATTTGGGGCCTCATAGACAACTATTATGAAAGACTGCATGCTGTCATTGATACTAAAGGGGGCAATACACAGTATAAAGAACTAAAGGTATGCAGACTTTTGGGGGTCAATTTGTTTGTTTCTTTGATAAAGAGAAAGATATAGGGGTAGCGATAGAGAGAGGAGGGAAAATAATGAGAAAGAGATAGTGAAATGAGTAGATAATGGGATGAGAGATGAGAAGAAAGGGGAGAGATAATGAATGAGAGGAGAGATAGGGAGAAAAGGGAGATATAAAGAGAAAGAAGACAGATGAAAGATGAGGAAAACTAAGGATGGGTAGAAAGGGAAGAGATAATGAGAAGAGGAGAGATACAATAAAAGAGGAGGAGAGATAAAGAGAAAGAGGAGCTGTAGTGAAAAAAGGGAGAGATGACTGGAAATAGGAGGAGAGATAAAGAGAAATGGGAGAGATGTGATAATCAAAAAGAGCAGAGAAAATGAGAAAGGGGATCAAAGAGAGATAAAATAGAAAGAGGAGAGATATGGAGAAAAGGGAGAGATAAAGAGAAAGAGGGGGAGACATAAACAGAAGGGGGTGATAGGGAAAAAGATTGATGTAATGAGAAAAAAAGAAAAGGAAATGGTGGGGAGATAAAAAGAAAGGAGAGGGTAAGAGAAGAGATAAAGAGAGGAGTGGTAGAAAGGATAGATAATGAGAAGAGGGTCAATGACAAGGGGTGGGGAGATAAAGAGAAGGGGAGAGGTAGTGAGAAAGGGAGCAATAAAGAGAAAGAAGAGAGATAAAGAGAACCTGGTGCTGGTGCAAGTCCTTTTGTGTGCAATATGAGTCCTGGGCAAGTCCTGTGGATGCAATCTGGGTGCTGGGGCAAGTCCTCTGTGTGCAATCTGGGTGCTGGACAAATCCTGTATATGCAATCTGGTTGCTGGTCAAGTACTATAGATGCAATCTAGGTACTAGGCAAGTCCTGAGTACATGCAGTATGAGTGCTGTGGCAAGTCCTATGTGTCCAATGTCGGTGCTGGGCTTGGATGTGTGATAGTGTTCATGGGAACTTGGTGATATAAGTAGGCAAAGCTAAATTATGCTAATTATCTGGGTTGGGCAGAGTGGGTTGGGCTTTGGAGCAATGGGTGTGGTATATTTTTAAGTAAGTAATTCATATCTGTGCACCAAAGTGTTCCTGGAAATGTTTTTTAAATGTATAACCTCACATAATCTTCGTGTTTGACTATACTAAAAAACTCAAAGGAATATTTTTAAATTGCTCCTACATAATTTCATTTGGTAGAACCCAATTTCTCCACATCAGTATACACAATATTTGACAACTGAAAACATATATAACATAATAATAATGAATAGCTTTTGGACTTTAATTGTTTGCATTTATAAAAAAATGGTTAATTGGAATAAATTAATTCAGATCCCCAGGGTATACTTGACACATTACTTGAATATCTAGGTTTATAATCTTTATGGTCTGTTGTAAATAGTAAAGGAAAAATAATTTTATCTTGTACAGTAAAGAAAAATTATGAGAACTAATATTGAAAAAAACTGTAAGTACAATCAAAATCAATAATGCTATGTATAATTACTAGACTTGTGCATAGGGAGAACATGAAAACGATGTTGCATTTTCGTTGTTCAAACTGAACACAGAATTAATGAATATGCTGGCGGATAAACACATACGAAGACAAAAAAAAGACAAGACGAATAATCTTCATTTCTTTGTGTTCGTCTTCGTAAGTATTTCTTAGCTAATCTCCCTGGTCACTCCCCCCCACACACACACACACACAGTGGTGGGATTCAATTTTTTTAGTAACCACTTCTGAGATTTTGTACTAAAAAATAAAAACCACACACACACTCAGGCACTCTCTCACACACACACACAGTTCTCTCTCAACACACTCAGGCAGTCTCTCTCACACACACACAGACTCAGGCAGTCGCTCACACATGCACACAGACTCAGGCAGTCTCTCTCACACACACCGACACAGGCAGTCTCTCTCTCACACACACAGACTCAGGAAGTTTCTCTCACACACACACAGACTCAGGCAGTCTCTCTCGCACATACAGAAACTCAGGCAGTCTCTCGTACACTCACCATGCATCTCTTCACACAGCACACGAGGACTAGACAGTCTCTCTCCACACAGAACCAGCAGTCTCCTCCACACACATTGAGACTTAGGCATCTCTATCATACACACAGAGACTCAACAGTCATCACATAAATAAGTAAAATCTATTCAATCTTTAGTGCAAATATATGTATATATATAATATTACTTACATAATTATTATACTATAATATATAACTTACAGTATATATTTATTATATATATATATATAATATATGATATCAATATAAATATATAATATATTATATATATACTTGTGCTGTATGTATTGATTACTTTTATGATTTAAAAATAGCTATTAAAAAACAAACAGCCACTACATTTTTGAATCTACTATCTTGGAAAAAGTGGAAAATTGAACAGCAAGAAATCAATTGACTCAATATTGAATATGCCGTTTTCACCTTTTTTCAAAATTTTTTTTACAATCTAATATCGCCTCCTTTCTTTTATCAATCTGCATTATCATATTAAAAAATTCAAGCAATCAATCCATATAAAGCACCATGCATACTTTTCAATTACCATAATTATCCAATTACAATAACTCTTCCCCAGTTTCCCATAGCATCTTGATCACTAAAATAAAGCTTCATAAGTCCTGTTTTATGACAAAGATGCCTATGAAACTGTGACATCAATTCCTACCTTCGCCCACCAGTTATCCATAGGCATCTTTGTCACTAAATATGGGACTATGGGAAGCTAGTTAGTGACAAGGATGCCTATAGGAAATTGGGGGCAGAGTTTGCCTTGGCCCACAGTCTCCCATAGCCATCTTTGTCCCAGCCTCCCACTGCCAAGCATAAGAGCGACTCTATTGGTCGTCAGCAGGGGGCTCCTCTGGCATCAACTAATGTCAGTAACAATCCGGCAGGACAATAATAAGGGTAACGGAGCTCAGTATGCAGGAAGAGGCACTTAGAGGATACGGCCCACACAG
>VKOC01022358.1:0-38481 GCA_009364415.1 Spea multiplicata | reverse complement strand
TTATAGGCAACTGCTTTCCACTGCAGTTTTTCAGCCCGATGTTTAGTTGCTGAGCTTAACGGTGGCTAAACACCATTCATACAAACTACATCATACACCCTACCCCGTTTCAGGGCTAAAATTCGAGGCAAAGCTGCCAGCACTTACACGGATAAATATGGTTCTCAAGAAAGGTGGGTGGTTAAGTGTTACCACACGGTGGCAGCATTGCATAGGAAATTGTGGTTTACCGCAAATTAAAGTGGCAGAAGCCGGGGAATCCCTCAGCTGTGTGATGATCATGTAGCTGGCAATGGTCTAGTGAGCGTATTAATGAATGTGATAATCACTGTGAGAGAGACCCGTGAGTAGCTCCTCTGTGGACATCTCCCTTGCCTCTGAAAGCTTAATTGCTTAGAAGGGATTAACCCTTCATATACCCCAAAGTAGTGATGCGAAGTTCGGATCAGTAAAGTGAATCGGATCAGTAAAGTGAATCGGATCATTTCGAGTCGTTCATTGAAATGATCCGATTCATGATCCGAATCTTCGGATCACTCAGTGTGACAGGAGTTACTCTTTCCCCCAGTCCCTCCCTGCAGTCAAACTAACGATTGGCCCCGCCCCTTTCATTAGGGTCAATGAACCCTCCTGCCTGCCAACTCTAGCGATGTCACTGAAGGCAGAGAATCGTTCAGAGATTCGAACCATTCAGAGAATATATGGACACCATACTTTTATAAATAAATACATTAATAATCCTCACTGCTCCCAGGAGTTAGATTTCCCCTTAGATTGCCCACCTTTACCTCTAACTGCACCTTTAGTTAACTTTATTAAATTAACCCTCAGTCCTCCGCATTAAATTAACCCTAAACACCCCATTAACCATAACTGCCCCGGTGCGGCTATCAGACCCACGCCGGCTGTCCCGCGGTCCGTCCCGGGGAAGCTTCAACTTACTGCCACTTGGTTCCCAGCTCTCGTAGCGCAGAGACTGGGGATCCCTTGTCACTGGAGCTACTAGAGAGACCAGGCTGTGCGGCAGTCGTACAAATGCCGGCTGTCCAGGGGAAACTTCAATTTGAATGCCGCTGGGGGTCTCTACGGATATTTCGGGGCTCAGTTGCCTAAGCGTGGCGCCGGACCGTCTGGGCAGGGAGGGAAGATGTGTGCCTGATTTAGGACCTTTTTATCACCTAACACTTCCCTGGAACATTAGTTTCGTCTAATGCTTCAGGGACCCGCTGGATCACTAGTTGTCCTTTTCAGGACAATTACGGCACTGTACTCAGCTACGCCTCGGCAGGCTGCGGTTCCGTGAAGCTAGTGTGCCGTGTGCAAACTTTTTACAAAATAAGGCAATAATACATTTTATTAATAACACATTAAAGAGTTTCATGTCACTGGATAACATTAACTGAGGGGTAGGGTGACTCTAGGAACCGTCGCATTACTCCCCCCCCCTTTGTTTCCAGTGACAGACCCGGCTAGACCCCAACGGGGGTCGGCTTAGGGCTGTTTCTTTGGTTAGGCGGCTAACTCTGATTGCCGAGACAACGCGCAAGCATAGTCCTGGAGGCCATCGAGGAGTCGATCTACCATCCTCTGGAACTTCGCCGGAGCGTTCTTCATCCCATAACCCTAAATTGGTATAGTCTGAATGGGGTGATGAAGGCCGACTTCGGAATTGCCTCCGCCGCCAGAGGAATCTGCCAGTACCCCTTGCATAGGTCGAGGGTGGATAGGAACTTACCATGAGAGATGCGGTGTAACAAAACATCTACTCGGAGCATGGGGTACGTGTCAGTTACAGTCTGGTCATTGAGCCTGCGGTAGTCTACACAGAACTGGGTCGTCCCATCTCTCTAGGACTACCGGAAAAGCCAAGGGGCTCTCGGACGGCTCACTCACTCCCAGATCGAGCATTAATCTCCCTTAACATCCCTTCTCGGACAGACTCAGGAACACGGCACGCCGCTAGGCGTAACGGGGTTTGCCCTGGAGTCTCCACGCGGTGGTGCATCCGGGGAGGGCAGAGAGTAAGCCAAGTTCCCTCGTCCCTGACGCTACCTGGTGCAATTCTAGCAGCGTAATCCCTCAGGGTCATCTATCGCCGGTGCGCAAATAACTGCTACTTCCTCGGGACGCTCCTGGTAGGCTATCAACATGTTCACACGGAAGGTTCGCTGGATCCTTCCGTGTGCACATTTAGCTACCATGTATGTGGTGTTGCACAGTTGATTCACCACCCAATACGGTCCCTGCCACACCGCCTGCAGCTTATCCGGGATGGTTTAAGCGCTAGGACCTTCTGCCCTACTTCAAAGGCGCGGCTCCGGGGCGGTCCGGTCGTACCACCGTTTCTGCCAACCTTGCGCCACTTGAAGGTTTTCCCGGACCATGTCCGTGTGGTCCTTCAATCTATCCCAGAAGGCCAACACGTACTCTACTATGGTCGGCCCTTCGGTCCCTGCCATTGCTCTCTAAGCAAATCTAGGGGGGTAACGGGTGGCATAGTCCACGACAGTGAGGATATATTTCCCTTGTTACTCCCGGTAGCATAGGAGATAGCTGGAAATAGGGCAGGAAAGATTTAAACCCCGAGAACCTCCCCTTTACCCACAGTTCTTTCCTGCCCTATCCGGGTAGTTACATCCCCCGTTTGTTGTTTTCAGAGCTTGTGGGAGAGCTCTCCTGTCCAGCGCTGCAGTCCCGCTTTGGGTAGCGGGCAAGCGTTTTTCGGCCGTTTTAACGCTCTCTGGTCCGGTCCCCGGTAGGAACCTGTTTACCGGAGCAGGGAAAGGCTCCTTCACGCAGGGTCCTCGGTAGGACTCTAGCCTACTTATATTTAGCAGCCCTTGGGCGGGCTAGCTGGAAGCAGAACACTGGGACTCTGCTTCAGTCTGCCAACGATTTCAGCCAGGAAGCGTCTGATCTTTGCAGTTTCATCTCAGTCTGCCAGGAGGCATCTGAGGTCAGGAAGGGGGCAGCTCTGTAAGCAGCTCGCAGGTCAGAGAAGGCTTTCTGGACCTTTTTCCCTCGGTTTGGTAAGGTGTTTTGTATTAGCTTTGCAGTTTTCTTCTGATGAAGAGTCCTGGCTTCCTGAGATTTTCGGTTCTGGTGTTTTCTGCCTCTTAACCCAAGTAAGTTATGAGTCTATGGGAATTTGTCTGCGTTTGTTTTTTCTTTTTGTTTTAACTGTCTCCTATCCTTTATTATGCTAGATAAGCCAGACCTCCCTGAAGAATCACCAGCTCCTAGGAAGGCTGCATCCAAGACGAAACATTTTGCCTGTAAAAACTGCAAGGCTACAATGTCTGACGCCTCTAGGAAATTTTGCTCATCCTGCCTCAAAGCCAGAGAGAAGTCCATTTCAGAATTCAAGGAATGGATGAAGACTGAGCTTCAGTCCACTTTTCAGCAGATTAAAACCTCTGTTATGGATTCTTTACCTTAGCCTAGATCTGTGGGCCTCGGCCTGGGTTCCGGCCCTCTGGTCAGGATCCTTACACTTCAGATTCTGAAAAGGGATGGCAGATGGAAGATCCCGAATCCCTAGAGGATGGGGAACTATCGGAAGAATCCTTCTTCTTTCCAGCAAAAGAAGTAAACAAGCTGGTTACTGTCGTAAGGGCTGCCCTGGATCTGGAAGAAGAGCAGCCAAAAGACAAACCCGGGCTCCTTTAAGACACCTAAGGTTTTTCCTATTCATGAAACCTTAAAATCCATAATCACTGACCAGTGGAAGGCTCCGGAAAGAAGGTTAACTACCTCTAAAAGGGTGTCCAGACTCTTTCCTTTTCCAGACGATTTCTCCGAGCTCTGTTCAACTCCCAAAGTTGATACTGCAGTGGCCAGAGCTGCTATACCTTTAGAAGATTCCTCTCATTTTTTGGATCCCATGGATAGGAAGGCAGAAGGGGCAGATAAGCGATCTTTTGAAGCCTCAGCAGCTATCTTTAAGCCAGGCATTGCAGCAGCCTCAGTAGCTATGCGCTTATGGCTTCAACAAATTGAAGATGATATCCTAAGCGGTGCAGGAGAAGAGGATATCCTCCGTGGCATCTCAGATGTGAAGAGCGCTGCTGATGGAATTCGTACACATGGCTGCTAGGGCCTCTGCATTGTCGGTTGTGTCTAGAAGGGCTCTATGGCTCAAAGCCTGGTCAGCAAACTCAGCTTCCAAGCAACATTTGTGCGGGATTCCCTTTTCTGGCAAAGACCTGTTTGGGAAAGAACTGGAAACCTTATTCGAAAAGGCTACTGGGGATAAGTACTTCTTGCCTTAACGTAAACCCTTACCTCGGTTTTGTCCAAATCCGTTCAGGTCCTCCAGAGATCAAGATTCCGGACCCCAGGCTCGGTTTCATAACAGACCTTATGGTTCCAGGTTTCGACCCTTTCCGTGGTAGGGGCAGACCCTTCTCATCTAAACATGAAGATGCAGCCGCTAACAGACCTTGACGCCAGGAGTTGTGCGGTAGGGGTCAGGCTGAGAAATTCTTTCCACCTTTGTTTGTCCAGATGTTTGGACGATGGGGATCATTTCCAGAGGGTACGGTCTGGAACTTGTCAGCACTGATGTCTACACCTCCCACGAATCCTTCCAGGAGAAAGGCGCTTTTGGATCTGGTGCAGGATTTTGTTAATAAACAAGTACTTATCCCGGTGCCTGCTGCCCAAAGAGGAAGAGGTGTTTACTCCCACATCTTCGTGGTTCCCAAACCAATTCGTGAGTTACAGGAAGTTCAGGATGGAATCTATCAAATCCAACGTGGAACTTCTTTCCGAAGGGGATTTCCTGGCTACTCTCGATCTTCAAGATGCCTGTCTCCATATTCCCATCAAGCAAGATTCTCAGAGGTTCCTTCGGGGGGCCATTCCGTCTACATCAGGGATTCGTCATTTCCAGTTCCAGACCTTTCGGTCTCGCTTCAGCACCGGGAATTTCTACGAAACTACTATCAAGGGTCGTGGCTTTCCTCAGGAAAGAAGGAAATCGAGGTAGTCCCATACCTAGACGACTGGCTTCTGGCAGCAGGGTCTCAGCAGATTTACAGGACTGTTTCCATGCTTCAGGATTTGGGATGGATTGTCAATTTTCGAAGATCCCACCTGCTTCCTACGAGAATAATTCCCTTCCTGGGGTCTATCCTGGACACTACATGTCAAAAGATTTTTCTGCCGGAGAAAAAAATTCAGAACATTATCAGCCTTACCAGCTTGATTCTTTCCAGACGTCTTTCCAGTCTACGGCTTCTCATGGACTGATGGTTTCTGCCGTGGCATGGGCGCTTCTGCATATCCGTCCTCTACAATGTCTGGTCCTGAAGTTATGGAATCAATCCGTTCCGGAACTTTCAAGGAAGGTCGCACTTCCTCCCAGCGCCCGTTCTTCCCTCAGATGGTGGCTTCAGGCGAAAAGGCTGGGTTCAGGTCTGGTCTGGACCCAGCCCTCTTGGACAGTCGTTTCCACGGACGCCAGTTTATCCGGTTGGGCAGCTACGATGGACAAAGAATTCCATCAAGGTTTTCGGTCCAACCACGAGCGCCATCTTCATATCAATATGCTGGAACTTCTGGTAGTTTGGAAAGCTCTCCTCTCATGGCAGTCCAGGCTACGAGGGAAAGCGGTAAGAATTCTGTCGGACAATCGCACGGTAGTGGCTTTCTTGAACAAACAAGGAGGCACGAGAAGTCTTCAGTTAGGAAGTCTTCTTCAGAAGATCGGGAAGTGGGTGGAATTTCATCTTTCTCACCTTTCAGCCGTCTTCATCCATGGAAGGGAGAACGTCACTGCAGATTTCATAAGCAGAACGTATCTTCTTCAAGTAGAGTGGAGCCTGAGCTATGCAACGTTTCATCAGATCACGAAGATTTGGGGAGTCCCAGAGATTAACCTCATGGCTACTACAGCCAACAAGAAACTCCCTCTGTTTTATTCTCTGTCAGCAGCAGGCCATCCCTTAGCTCTGGATGCCTTTTCTTAGGTTTGGGCCTTCGATCTGGGTTATATATTTCCCCCTCCGGGTCCTCCGGAAGATCAAGAGGGACAGATGTCGGGTGATTCTGATAGCTCCCGACTGGCCCAAAAGGATTTGGTACCCGGAGTTGATTCGTCTCTCCATAGAGAGGCAAATACGTTGTGGGTTGATATATATATATATATAGAGAGAAAGAGAGAGATAAATGTTCTAAATCGGATTTCTCACAAATCCGGTATCAAAATCGTGAGTGGTGGCAGACTACCTGGGGGGATAAAGGCAGGATTTGGGGGTTCATTTGTTATAACTGATGCCTTGTTAAGGGGTGAAAATACAGAGGCCTGGTGCTATTAACCACTTCATGCCCACACCCTTCACACCGTCACAGCTTGGCAAGTAGTCCTGACCATGACAAATGTGGTAGATTTCACTGGCTTCTCCAAAACATTTCTCTCATATTCCAGAATCGATCTATTTCTGGGAAATGAGGAAATGATGGGAAAGGTTAAAAAGGTTCTAATACAAGAGGTTACTTGGTCAGATCATAATGTCATTATACTCGATATTCTTCCAGAAAAATCGCAAAATAGGGCCAACTGAGAATATATTACGTAAGAAAGAACACAGGGATTATATTAAAGATATGAGGGAGAAATATTTTTAGGAGAATAATAGTAATGAGAGTTCAATCCCCACAGTATGGAGCGCATATAAATGTGTAATTAGAGGTCATCTTATAAAATTAGGAACTATAATGAAGAAAGCTAAAGGAGACTCCCTTGCTAACTTATATATAAAATTCTATAAAGCCTCTCAGGAAAATAAAGGCTCTCCAACTGAATCTAAGACGAAAGAGTTACTCGAGATGCAAAACAAAATAAATGAGCTATTAATTGTAATTTTTTATTCTTTTCTTCATTCTTTAAAAATTAATTGGTATTACAAGAGTAATCGAGCAGATAAAATGTTATCTAATAAATATAAAAAATAAAGTAAGAAACAATCCCGAAGAATACAAAGAATTAGATCCAATGGAGAACTATGCCTTACCCCAAAGAAAATTGCAGCTGCATTTAATGATTATTATAAATTGTTATATAATTTAAAGGAGAAAGAGAAAGAACAACCTCAAATATACTTTGCTAATAGAAGAATCCCTAGATTGTCTGAAAATCAATTGACAGTTCTCAATGAACCGTTTGTTATAGAGGAAGTTAAAAATGTTATTAACCAAATGCAGACCAATAAAGCTCCAGGGCCTGATGGCTTTGGAAATAAATTCTATAAAACATTTAGAGACTTGTTAGCTGAACAACTTACTATGACCTTTAATGAAGTTATTAGAATCCGTTCCCTACCCCCTGATATGTTAAGAGCGAATATAGTTCCCATATTAAAGCCAAAGACCCAGACAATTTAGCCAACTACCGACCAATTTCACTCCTAAACAGAGACCTCAAAATCTATGCAGACTATAATAGAGAATAGAGGTGAAGTTATACCATCAACACCCTCATTAAGATCTCAAGAATAAGAACTTGGTAAAGATGGCCTTAAGAAAGGACGACTCGAAACACAAAAAAAGAGATAAACGTGAAACCGAACAAAGGAAGGACAAAAAGATTACTACTCTATTTTTTCCTCAGGGTTTAAGAAAAACAGAGGAATCCCTATGCCTCTCAGATGTTACCATAGATGAATCCGGAAGACAATCTCTTAGCCCTAGTTCTCAATTAACATATCAGATCACTAAAGAATATCTCCAACAGTGTATGGACAAGCAGCTCAATCAATTTAAAGAAGAATTATTGAAAATACACAATGACTGGTTAACGGAATTTAAAAAAGTGGATGAAAGACTCAAACTAAATGAACAAAAATATGAGCATTTAGAATTTGTCTTAAAATCTGTAAAAGAGGACCTAACACATAAAGAAAAAACAATAAGTGCTCTAGAACAAAAATTGACAGATCTGGAAGATCTACTCTTCTTCAATCAATAGATACCAGACAAAATAGATACCAGACAAAAGAGAAGGGGTTTTAAAGACATTATAAAGTCCTTTCGTGAAAGTAAGATAAATTATATTTGGGGTTTCCCAGTAAAATTAATAATAAAGCCTGGAAATCGATCAGTTATTCTCTCATCGGTGGAAGAAGCTAAACAATGGTTAAATGATAACCCTTCTTAATAGGAAAGAAGAAATATGTAAAAAGAAAAGTGAAATAAGATAATGTCTGAAGAAAGGGAAAAAGAAAGCCTTGGTAGTCGGACTGTTTTTTTTTTTCTTTCTTAATACACTCTGACATGACTCAGTAGTTCGTATGAAGTGCATGCTCAAAATAAGCATTAACTGTGGTTTTTAGGCACCTTATTTAATTAGTGATATCTGTATCATACTTTTTGACACCGAAGAGCACACGAGGTACTTTATTTTTTCTGGCTTTGGGTGCTATTTAAGTAATAGTCTAATTTGTCACATAAATCATACATATTGTATGTAACACTAATGTTTTATAGGATAACAGAATTTTATTTTTATTATTAGAGTAATAATGTAACTATCACTGATCTCTTAATTGGAATATAACTTTATTAACTCCAATAATGGGAAGTATTACACGATATATCTATAATTTTTGAAGAGTTACTTACTTCATACAAATTTTAATTGGAATATAATCTTACTAATTCCAACAATGGGAAGCACTACACGTGTTATATTTCTAATTTTTGAAGTTATTTACTTTATACAAATTTTAATTGGAATATAACTTTACAAATTCCAATATTGGGAAGCACTACACATGTCATATTTTTTGAAGGGTTATTTAGCTTACACAAATTCTGGAATGCACACACCTAACTTAAGACATATATAACTGTTTTATGTTCTTCAATAACTCATCTAGAGGATCCTTTAATATATCTTGTGTAATTGTAGTAGGGTCCGGACGGATGGGACTAGAGAGAGTATCCTCCATAGAAGCCGTTGAATCCGTCTGAGAAAAGTCCAGACAATCTTTAGTTTGTCTTGGTGAGAAAAAGGCCGTAGCTCCTTTATTCAATTTAGAATCTTTTTGACCCTTTTCTTTAGTTTTTAATAGTTGTTGCTTAGGAGGCATCTTAGCTTTTTGTATTTAAATTGATAATACAGTATGAAGCTGACAAAAAAAAAAAAAAAAAAAAAAAAATATATAGTATATACGTCTGCCAAAAAGAGTAAATATTTCTTATGTTTAAAGAGGGTATAACAAAATATCTTTAGGCCCACGTAGATTTTTCTGGTCGGGTTTCCTCAATGCAAAAGATATATTCAAGGGCAAAATCGATTTTTATGTTGGAAGAGTATATAGCATATATAGTATGAATGTTTAGGCCCACAAAGTAGTATTATATAAAATTTTCATCCAGAGACATTATGGTCATATATATAATCATGTGAAGCAATTAGATTATGAAACACTTATCTGCGAGGTTTCTAGGTTAACCAGACGTCCCGGTCCAGTGTATGTGGGAACGGGAGAGACGAAAAAAAAAAAGTCTCAGAAAGTTGTGTATTCCTTTTGTAGAGCGAGAGCGTCTTTGTAAATGGGAACAGTACGGCCGGACTAGATCTCAATTGTAGCACATTCAGCGAAACCGGACCGTAAAACGCGCTGCCACAGCAACAGAGCAATGTCAATGATCTCGGTATTTCGCCGATGCGAATAGTCAGACGGCCCTCAGCGGCAGGACGTCTCCCTCTCGTCTCCCACGCCCTTCTTCCTCCACCTCAACGCCGGGTATGTCAGCAAACACTCCGACAGAAATACTGGAGCAACCGCAAAAGAGGCATACGAGGTGAGTAAACATCTAACCCGACCGACCCGGCCTCGCTCCTTTTCGCGGCGCAGACGAAACCCATCGCCCTCCTCCTACAGGTACGTGCCGCGTCACATCCTCACGTACCGCGGAAATTTTGACGTGTTCAACGGATATTGCCAACTTATCTACTAAAATTACAAATGTGGAAGCTAAATATGAACTACTTGACAAACAACAGAAGACAACCTCAGATTTGATTATGTCTCTAGAAAATAAATTTGAAGGCTTACAAATTAAGATTACAGAACTCGAAGATCGCGCTCGAAAATCAAATCTTCGTTTTAGGAATATCTCTGAATCCTATGTAACAGATAAATTACAACTATTTATAACAGAGATGATTAAAGAAATGAAAATAGTAGAAGAGATGCCTTCTAACATAATAGAAAGATGCTATCGAGTGAAGAAGCCTAAAGAATTGGCGGATAATATTCCTAGAGATGTCATTGTTGTTTTTATCTCTGCCTATTGGAAAGAAAACATATTAAAATCACGAAGACAGAATACTTCAACGAATGAAAAATTCTCTGAAATTCAAATATATCCTGATTAATCTCCAACAACTAGGATATGGAGACGATCCTTTCTACATGATCTAAAATACTTACGCGAAAAGAATATCAAATATATATGGATCTTTCCGGGGGCAATAAAACTATTCTGGAACGGCTCTACTGAGACATTTATGAACTCCAACACATTAAAAGAATGGATAAAACAGAACAAAATCTGATTTTTTTTTAATTTTTTTATTATATAGATATTTTTTTTTTCTCTCTTTTTTATCTTTGGAACTAATCAAAGTGGTATGAATATTCACATTATGATATTACACAATTTTGCATTTTAAGATTTTTGCTCCAAGAAATCGACATATATTTTACGGATAACAAGCTATTTTTTATGGTTTAAATTAGATATGAAAACCTGTTTATGGACGACATCTTATCACTTGCACTTTAGACTATCCTCTGATTCTTAAATTTTTGTTAACATCTATAACAAGATGAAATCTTTTATATGACCGCACTATAGCTCTTGCACTATATATATATATATATATATATATATATATATATATATATATATGGCTCCAAATTTAGAAATGAAATACCCACGATATTATATTGCACAATTCTGCACTTTAAGACTCTTAAAGAAAATTGCATATATTTTTTGGATAATAAACCATTCTTTATGGTTTTAATTAGAAACGAAAATCTCTATATAGATGGCACTTTATCACTTGCACTTTATACTATCCTTCCATACTCAAATTTTTGTCAATATTTATAATAAGATGGAATTTATATATGATTGCACCATGGCACTTGCACTTTATAATGTTTTGCTTATTATTTTTTGCTAAATTTTGGAGCAGTTCACTTAAATTTCCTTTAAAATCTTGTAATACGACAAATAAGGATGTGCGGGATTATTTTTGAATGCGGTTGTTAAAACATGTTTTTTATTCAAGAGTGAACAGTATAAGGAATTAATTATATGAGTTTAATCCAAAATTGCATATACTTTATGGATAACAAGCTATTTTTTACGGTTCAAATTAGAAATCAAATTCTTTAGATAGACGGCACTTTATCACTTGCACTTTATTTTATTCTCTTACTCTTAAATTCCTGTTAATATCTATAATAAGATGGAATTTATATATGATTGCACTATAGCACCTGCACTTTATATTGCTTTTTTATTATTTTTTGTTATTCTTTGGAGTTATCTATCAAAATTTCCCTTAAAATCTTGTAATATTACAAATAAGAATGTGTGGGACTAATCTATATTGCGGTTGCTAAAATACGCCTTATATTCAAAATTGAACAGTAAAATGAATTAATTATATGATCCTAATCCAAAACCAGTTTTCCTCCCCCCCCCCTCCCTAACTTATTATGATATACATTGACGCGTTTCCGAGCTCTTTATGCCATCTAGGAAACCCATATGTAGATGTAGGATGTAGATGGGTGCTATCTTATCTGGGTTGGGACCCTCAATGATATACAATATACTCTGGTTAATATTTATCTCCTTAATACAGCTCCATTATCATATTTTCAAAGAATTTTGGATAAAGTAGATAAAATAAAAACTGGAGCACTTATTTTGGCTGGTGACTATAACTGCTTCTTAGACGAAAAAATGGATAAAGAGATGGGTAGGAAAAAGATTAGCAAAAATTTAATAAGAAGGTCAAAATCTTTCTGTAAAATTATAATAAAAGCGAATTTATACGACCTATGGAGGCTGAAATTTCCTACAACGAGAGACTATTCCCATTTTTCGAAAGTACATAATACTTTCTCCAGAATAGACATGATTTTTGGCGATGATATCTCATTAACCCAACTACAGAATATAAAGATGTATGATAATGTCTGGTCTGATCATAGTTATATTATCTTTGAGTTAAAAGAGAGATGGGAGCCAACGCCATTTACAACGTGGCGTTTGGATGATTATATTCTGCATTCTGAAGAGAATAGGAAGTATATTATTGAGATGACTAAAGCTTTTTTCCTGGAAAATAAAATAGATCAAACATCAAATGCTATTAGATGGTGTGCCTACAAGGCAGTTATAAGAGGCCATTTCATCAAAATAAAGAAAAAAATGCGAATAAATAGGGAGAAGCCATTAAATGAACTGTACATAAAATATTATAATTTAATCTTAAAAACTAAATTAAATCCTACATTAGATTCTGTAGCTCAAGTACAAACTATTAGAGACATGATTAATCAAAAGGAATTAGAAAAAACAAGATATTACATGGAGAAACTTAAAGCGACATATTATCATAAAAGCAATAGACCAGACAAGATCCTGAGTAATCAACTCAAAAAGAAAAGAGCAAAAGAAAAAATAATAAAAATTGTTTCAGACGGTCATGTGAGAATTTCCCCAGAAGATATAGCGGAGGGATTCAAATTATATTATGAAAAACTTTATAGTAGCTCAATTGAGGTGAAAGATACCGATATAGAAGAATATTTAACAACAATAAACTTACCAGTACTATCTGAAAAACAAAAGGAAACTATCTATAGGCCACTAGAGAAGAAGGAACTAAGCAATATTATCGATAATCTCCAAAAGTTCAAAACTCCAGGTCCTGATGGGTTTACTAATTTATTTTATAAAACTATGAAATTAGAAATATTAGATCCACTCATTATGACCTTTGAAGAGATTGCTAATACGGGTACACTGCCAAAGGAAATTTTACAAGCTAATATTCTTCCAATTCTTAAAAAAAATAAGAACCCAATAGAAAAAGTTATCGTCCTATCTCGCTAATAAATATAGATATTAAATTATTTTCAGCACTGTTGGCAGATAGATTAAAATGCATACTACCTACTATGATACATCCAGATCAAGTGGGCTTTGTCCCACCCAGAGATTCTACAAACAATGTTAGACGCCTGATTGATGAATTAGATTACGCAGAAAAACACGGAATCTCCCTCCTGACTCTTTCATTAGACGCCGAAAAGGCCTTTGATAGGGTCAGTTGGGACTTTCTTAGGGCCACTCTTAAAGCTTTTGGAATTTCGGGTTGGCTATATAGGGCTATCATATCTTTATACTCTTCCCCTAGTGCACGAGTGGTTGGACATGGACTTTGTTCCACCTGGTTCGACCTTCAGAATGGCACCAGGCAGGGCTGTCCTTTATCTCCAATACTGTATATTCTAACTCTAGAACCGTTTGCTATAAAAATACGATCTAATAAATACATAACAGGCATCAAAATAGATAAAGAAGAATTTAAAATATCAATGTATGCTGATGATGTTATAATCACGCTTACCGACCCAAATATCTCAATGAAATATTTTCTAAAAGAAGTAGTAAATTATAGCTTAATTTCGAATTATAAACTCAATTTGGATAAAACTATTGCACAAACCAAAAATATCAGTACTCAAGATAGAACTACTTTATTTAACCAGTATTCTCTAACCACAAAAATACAGGAGTTTGAACATTTGGGGATTATCTTTCCTGAGAAAATCATTAACATAGTAGAAGTAAACTTTCTCCGTATGTTAAGACTAGCAAATTTACTTATAAAGGAGTGGAGAAAAATTGAGTTATCTTGGTGGGGTCGAGTTAATGTTTTAAACTCTTATTTGATGCCAAGATGGTGTTATTTACTCCGCATGTTACCTTTAAAATTTCCAAGTAGCTGGTTAGCTATAATCCATACTTCTTTTTTAAATTTTGTGTGGAAAGGGAAAACTCCCAGGACCAATGCTAATCTTATGAGTTTGCGTGCCAAAGAAGGAGGCATGAATTTTCCATTGGTTAATCAATATTACAAAATTAGTATAATGTACCATACTGTTAAAACCTATTTCGACACATCCGAACAAGAAGTGTGGTACAAGATAGAACGTAAGGCTTGTGAGGCAAGTAGTCTAAACAATTATATCTGGTCTTTAAAAGACAGAAATATAATAAATAAACTTAAAAATAAAAATATGATTCTAGAGAATATTATTCCAGAATGGTTAAATATTAAAAAGAAACGGATATAAAGATAAATTAATTGACACATTAAAGTTCAATATTTTATAACAACTTATTGATAATATTTCACTAGATCATTGGCAACATTCAGGAATCAATATCATATCAGATATAATGTCACATGGAGAGATACTCTCTTTCTCGTCCATTCTAACTAAATTTAAACTGATAAAATGATCTGTATTTAATTACTTACGAGTAAAGAACTGTATCAGCAAACATGTGGTAGTCTCACAAAATGTATATACTAAGAAACTTGCCCTGATTTTTAGTTCAAATCAACAAACAAAACTCTTTTCTAAATGTGCCGAGATATTAAGACTAAAAGATGGAAATTTCCCTATCAAGAGAACAATCTCAACTTGGGAGAGAGAACTCAATATCTCAATTTCATCTGAAGAATGGCTAAAGCAGATTAAAAATTGCAGCCTAAGGATGCATGATCTCTCTATATTAGAGACGCATTTTAAAGTCATAAATAAATGGTATCTCGTTCCAACGCGTATCGCTAGGATGTTTCCATCAAGCTCAAACATGTGTTGGCGCTGTAAACATGAGGAAGGTACATATATACACATTTGGTGGTCTTGTCCTAAAATTATTATTTTTTGGAAAGAAATCCTTGTCTTTCTAAAGAAAATAGACAATATTACAATCCCCAATACACCGGCATCTTTAATTCTTCATCTTGGTTGGCCTCCTCTAACACAAATTCAACAAATTATAACTATTCATACATGTTTAGCAGTAAAGAAAATAGTAGCCAGAGAGTGGAAACAAAATCGTAATTTTAATTTATCTCAAGTGATAAAGCAAATTACATATCAGTTTACAATGGAGAGACATGTTTCATATATAAATCATTTGTCCTTCAAAAAATCCCAAATTTGGGATACATGTCTCAAATTGGTCAACGGTATTAGCATTCTATAGCAGTACTCATGAATAGTCCGTTTCGAATCCCCCTCCCTGCTCTATCTCGACCCTATATAAGGTTTTTTTTTTGTTTTTTTTGTATGTATTCCGTGTTTATCTTTGTCTTAATTGTGTTTTTCTGTGTCTGATGCTTTTTTATGGCATCTTATTGTATGTTTGTTTATATCAAAACCCAATAAAAAAAAAAAAAGACATATATAACTAGTGCCTCTGAACTATCGTATCTGAACTATTGTATCTGCTTTGTCCTAAATGTTTTTTTTGTTTAAGTTGCTAAGCAGTTCTATCTGAAATCCTGTTGAATATAGACCAAAGATGGTATGTTCATATACGCCTAGGATGTACTATATTCTTTTTCCTCTTAGGTAAAAGAAATATCTGTTAGGTACATAAAGTTGTTTATTCTTATTCATTGAGCGTTGATGCAAAGTCCACTGATACATGCTGATATCTGCTGTTGAGTTTATAGAATTTTTTTTTATTTTTTTTGTCGTCGTTTCGGACTGTTCCTTATTTTCTATATGGTGGTGCTATGATCTCAGAGATTCGGGTCAGTTTTCTCTGTTTTTTTCTATGGTACTATGAATTCCATATTCAATGTTGTATGTATGAATGGGAATGACTGGAAATTATTTATTTATATGAGCTCTTATTTTTTATATTATATATATTACATGGTTAATGAAGGATCTGATTGGAATTTCCACATTAAACATACAGGGCCTGAACTCTCCCCAGAAAAGATATCTATTATTTGACTATATAAATAAACAACATATTGATTTATGCTCTATTCAAGAAACTCATTTCTGGGGATATTAATAGACTCAATAATAAAAAGTACACCGTTATAGAACACTCTTCTTTACCACATAAAAAGAAACACGTTGCAATTCTAATGTCCAACAGTATTAAACATGAGATAATTTATAAACGGAGAGATGAAAACGCTAGGTATGTCTTTATTAAATTGGATGATAGACTATATTCAATTCTTAACATATATGCTCCTAATTCTAAACAAATTAATTTTCTTAATGGCACCCTTCAGAAGGTCCATAAATATATCCAGGGATCATTTCTATGTATGGGAGATTTTAACTGTGTGATTGATCCCGAGCTAGACAGGAAATCTTGTGGTAAATCCAGTATTAACAGTAATCAGCTTTCTCTTACGAAATCGTTTAGGGAAACTTTGGGAAAATATAGCTTATATGATATATGGAGAACAATAAGACCAGCCGATAAAGATTATACATTTTTTTCTTATCGTCATAAGTCCTTTTCAAGAATTGATTTAATGCTGACTAAAACTGAGTTAAAGACTGTAAAAAAAATAACAATTAATAGTGTACCCTGGTCTGATCACGACTCAGTTACTCTTGAAATATTAAGGAAATATAGTTATGTTCCACGAGCCTGGAGACTGTAAAATTTCCTACTGTCAGGAAAAGATTCTTATGATTATTTTTCTATGAAAACTAAACAATATTTCCAAGAGAATTTGATAGGTGATATTAGCTTAGGCAATGTCTGGGGTGCCTATAAATGTGTTATGCGAGGCCTTCTAATTAAAAAGGCTGCCTATATTAGATCTAAAAGTAAGAAAAATCTTTCAGACTTATATATTTCTTTGAGTAAATTAAAAAAGAATTGCATTGAACATCCGAGTGACTTACTCACTACAAAAATGATACAATTTAGAAAAGAAATAGATAAAATTCTCATTTCCAAAGCAAATTATAATCTAATCAGAATGAAACTAAAATATTACTATGCAGGGAATAGGGCAGATACATTGCTTTCCCACCAACTAAAAAACCAAAACTTGAAAAGTAGAATAATTAAAATATCAGAAGGGAACAACTCTTGGTATAGTCCAGAAAATATAGGGAATGCTTTCGCTCAATTCTATTCATCTTTGTATAACATTCCTGATCAGAATCAAGATAGAGAATATGTTAGGAAATATTTATTAGAATCTAATCTACCAAAAATATCAAAAGAAGAGGCTGAAGAGCTAGATAAACCCCTCACAGAAGAGGAAGTCCGACACGCGATACAATCTATAAAATTGAATAAGGCCCCTGGACTGGACGGCTTTACAGCCCTATTTTATAAAAAATTCTCTAAATTATTATCTCCTTTTTTATCTATTCTATTTATCCTCCTATTTTAAAACCTGGGAAAGAGGCTTCAAATATGGCTAACTATAGGCCTATATCTTTAATTAATGTAGATACAAAGATATATTCGGCTATTTTGGCTGAAAGATTAAAAATTATTAGTCCTTACTTAATCCATAAAGATCAAACCGGGTTTATTAAGGGCAGACAATCGAATGATAATAAGCGGAAAATAATTGATCTTGTGGAATAAGTATCTTTCCTTGAATTGGACTTTCCTTGAAGAGTCATTGAGATGCTTTGGTTAAGGAGAAGGATTCATAGACTCTGTAATGTCTTTATATACAACTCCGACTGCTAAAGTATCAGGGCAAGGATTTAATTCTGTTTGGTTTAATATTAATAATGGTACCAGGCAGGGCTGCCCCTTGGCATCTCTTCTTTATGTTTTAACCATAGAATCTTTTGTGTCCAGGGGCAGAAACAACGTGGATATTAAGGGAATTAAGATAGGGACATAGACATAGACATAGAAAATAAAATTGGCCTATATGCAGACGATGTCTTGATTTCCTTATACGATCCCGAGCTGTCTTTAAAAGCATTGCTCGAAGAAATTTCAGAGTTCAGTAAACTATCAAACTATAAGCTCAATATGAAAAAGTCTCAAGCTACGATGGTAAGCATTAATGACCACATAAGAATGAAATTGCAAGCTGATTACGATTTCACATGGGATAAGAGGAAGATTGATTATTTTGGCATTATTATACCTTTAGAGATATCCAATATTATTGAAATTAATTATAATAAATTAAAAATCGAACTGTTAAAACAAATCACAGCCTGGAAGGGTTTATTTGTGTCCTGGCTAGGCAGATTAAATATTATTAGATCTTATATTATTCCCACATGCTTAGAATGATACCGATTAGTCTTCCAAAATACTGGATACAAATATTCCAAAAAAATATTGAAAACTTTATCTGGGCAAACAAAAAACCTAGAATCTCCAGGAAAATTTTATATGCAAATAAAAAAAAGGAGGCTTAAATGTACCGTCCCTGGATAGATATGGACAGGCTAGTTCGCTCTTACACGTCTTAAAGATCCAATACACTCATAGCAATAGTGAAGCCTGCTACTGTATAGAACAAGAACTTACAGGACTACCCAGCCTTGAATGCCTATTATGGTTGCATCAAGATAGATTTCATAGAATTTCTAAATCTCTTCCAATTACTCTTAAGAGCTCTATTGAATATTGGTATTCTCTTAAACCGCAATTAGGTCTATGTAACAAAATTATTCCCTCTGCTCCATTAGAAATATTACAAACTAATATTTCTCATTTGAATCTTCGGAAGTGGTGTAATATTAGAAATTACAGAATTAAAGACATACTAATTGGAAATATGAAATACTTTACTCAAATCTATGAAGATTTTAATCTCAATAATATTGAATTCTATAATTTATTTAGGATTAAGCACTATTTATTTAAGCATTTACACATAGAAAGTCTTAGTATACAAATTAACGATTTGTTTTCTCAAGAAATATTGCTGAAAGGACTGAAGAGTTGTTATAAGACTTTGGAAGAAATTGAGCCCTCATTACATATTAAAGCCCTGACTTATTGGCAACAAGATTTATGTATCCAAATAAAGGAAACACAATAGATAAATAGTCTGTTGGAAATAAACAGAGTTACCCATTGTTTAAATATGTCAGAACTCCATTATCAAATAATGCTCCGTTGGTATTTAATCCCTGTTAGAATCGCTAAAATCAAACGGACATCATCTCCCATGTGTTGGAGATGTAATTTAGCTCAAGGCACATTTAGACACATATGGTGGGATTGTAATAAAATCGCACAATCATGGCGAGAAATATTCGTATTAATATCTGACCTTGTTAAAGTAACCATCTGTCTCTGGAAAAAGCACTTTTACACTTGGACTTAGCTAATATTTCCCTCAACCAAAGAATCGTAGTAATTCAGTGTTTCCTGGCTATGAAGATAAGTATACCAAGGAAATGGCTACAAACATCTACAATAAACATAGAGAATGTGGTTAAGCAAATAAAGTACCAATGCTTAATGGAGTATGGAAATTTTTTTTTATTTTTTATCAATTCTGTTTATTGTGAAATGAACCACAATGACAGAGAACCAAGCAGTAAATACAGGAATGAATGGTACAGAGTAAATGTCACTGGAAACATATACAATGAATACAATACATGTAATGTGGAAGACACGGCCGCGCGACAGAAGGAGACGAAACCCCAAATACACAGATATGCAGAATCACAACAGCCATCACACACAGGTAAGTGTAACAGAGCATGGTTCAAGAAAAGAAACAAAAATTACGAGTATGAAGGTTCGTGAAGATCAGGTAAGTACCGGCAGTGAGTGTATGCTTACTGCCTCAGTATGTAGAGTCACAGAGATCAAAATACAACCAAACAAAACAAAACAGCACATGAGCGGTATCAACGACATGATAAAAAAAAAGAAAAATGTGACAAATGAAAACTAGCTTCTGAAGCCAAACCTGAATCGGAGGAGTGGAATGAGATTTCCAAAATTGAGGGATTAAGGCCCTGGCCGCATTAAGAAAGTGCACAACAAGAGAACGTTTATAACTGCCTATTGGGACAGGGGGGGCTTGTAATAAAACCAATTGGGGTGACAATTGGTAGTCAGGGTCGCAAACCTGATCACCGCCGCCACCCTGGACCAAAAGGGACGCACCAGTGGACAGTCCCACCATATGTGGACGTAGGAGCCCGTGTGGGATTCACAGCGCCAACATAGCGGAGATACCTGGGGAAGGAACCTGTGTAGTTCCGCCGGAACCCTGTACCAACGGGTGAGTAACTTAAAAGCTAACTCCTGAGCCCTGCTGGAGATGACCCCTCTATGAGTCAGGTAAGCGATATCACTCCACTCCTGATCCGAAAATTGTACCCCTAATTCATGTTCCCATAAACTATAGTAGTAGGGTTTAAGCTTACAAGTGGCGTCCAAAAGAGCTGAATAAAGGAGAGAAAGAAAGTGTTGAAGTTGAAAATGAAAGAAGGTGAAATGCTTAGGAATGGGACGAAGTTTACAGAGATCCTGGAGAGGACGCACAGAGGAACCTTGAAGCACATGATGGAGACGGAGTACGTGGGCACCAGCTGGCAGCAGAGGGCCGGACAATGCAGAGGACAGGCCTGGACCAAAAGCGGAGTTGTGTGAGATGGGCGTAAGAGGACTAGGGTGAGAAAGGAGGTGCCCCCTAGATAAGACCCGCTTAAGAACCCTCAGGGTAGGCGAAATAGTCGGATGGCGTGGGATAAGCGGAAGTCACAGCGGTTCAGGGACCCATGGGACAGTAGAGATATGGTGAGAGAATAACGAGTGTTCAATATGAACCCACTGCTTGGGAACAAAGAGCGACCATTCCACAAGACGCCTAAGATGGGAGGCCATCCAATAAAGCTTGATGTCAGGAAGCCCCATACCCCCCTGTAATTTCGGCCTAGTTAAATGGGAGTAAGAGAGCCTAGGCTTCCTACCTCCCCAAACGTAGCGCGTGAAGGTCCTATGACAGGACTTAAAAAAAGCCTTTGGTAAGAAAATAGGGAGGGTCTGAATGGGATATAACAGTCTGGGGAGGATGTTGATTTTGAGCACACTCATCCTCCCAAACCAGGAGAGATGGGGGAAGGACCACTTTTTCAAATCAGAATCAATGGAGCGGAGGAGCCTGGTGAAATTGAGGTTGGCGAGCTCAGACAGGCAGGGAGAAATATAAAGGCCCAGGTACTTGATGGCTTCCGAACGCCACTGGAAGGAGAAAGAATTAACACACTGAACACGGAGCGAGTCAGCTATGCCAAGCCCAAGGACCTCCGACTTTTGGAGATTAATTTTATAGTTGGAAATGGCCTGAAATGCACAGGACACCCTGTCGAAAGCCTTCTCGGCATCCATTGACAACATCACAGAGTTTATGGAACTGAGAGTAATTAATCAAATCAAGGAGACGAATCGTGTTATCCCTTGCCTCCCGGCCAGGGACAAAGCCCACCTGATCCGGGTGGATAAGGGAAGGAATCAGCGGTTGTAACCTAAGCGCTAAAATTTTAGCTAGGAGCTTCAAGTCCGTGTTTATCAGCGAGATAGGCCGATAACTACCACAGCTTTCAGCATCCTTACCAGGTTTGGGGACTACAGTATAACAGCGGAATTGGAGGAAGGGTGAAGTGGGGAACCACCGGAGAGGGCACCAAAAAGTGTCAGTAATTGGGGGCCCAGAACCGGAAAGAACTTCCTATAATAGAGCGGAGTGAACCCATCCGGGCCCGGGCATTTGCCCCGAGGGAGAAGTTTCAGGGCCTGATCAATTTCGTCCATGGTGACGGGAGCGCCCAGCGCATCCCTATCCACCCTGGAGATACTAGCCTTTTGGTATTTAGATAAGTAAGCGTCTATAGCGGTCCGCATAGAATCGCCCGACGAGGAAGGTAAATTGTACAAATTTTGATAAAAAGATTGGAAACAGTGTGCAATATGTTCAGAGCGATGGTGTAAAGAACCCCGTGCATCTCGTATTTTAGGAATGTACGTAGCCGAACGTTTATGACGAAGGGCCCTGGCCAAAGACTTACCGGGTTTATCACCCAGTTCGTAAAAATGTTTTCTAAGGAGAAGGAAATTGCGTTTCACCTTCGCATCCAAACGGGAAGCCAACTGGTCCCTAAGAGTCTGCAACTGAAGAAGGACAGCTCCATCTCCAGTGTGTTTATGCCGCAGTTCCAACTGAGCAATCCGTTGGGTGAGATTAACAATAGCGGACAATTCCAATTTTTTGTTCTGAGAGTCAGTTGAATCAGGTGTCCCCGAATGACTGATTTGTGGGCTTCCCACACAGTGGGAAACGGGATCTCCGGAGATGAATTCTCCTGAAAGTAAGTACGGAGGTTACTAGACAGGGTTTCTACGTTTTGGGGGTTACCCAAAAGATTCTCATTTAATCGCCAGGACCACAGCCTGGCAGGGAGATCAGGGAGGGCGAGTGAGAGGTGTACAGGGGCGTGATCACTGAAAGTTTGGACTCCTATAGCAGTTTTGAGGAGGAAAGGTAAGTGGTGATGGGAGAGAAAGAACATATCAATTCTAGTGTACCTGTTATGGAGAGACGAGAAGTATGTATAGTCCCTGTCCCTAGGGTGCTGCGCCCTCCACACATCAACTAACTGATTAAGGTGTAATTGCCTCTCTGCCACTCTGTTGATATTGGAATAAGAGATATGTGAGGACGAGGCAGAACAGTCCAAGGTGGGATTTAGAACCATGTTAAAGTCTCCCCCCAAGACCGTAAGGCCTTCCTGAAAGACTGATAACTTAGCCAGAACTCGCACCAAAAAAGGAACTTGGTTCCTATTGGGGGCATAGAGATTAACCATAGTGACCTTCTGTTGACCAATATAGCATTTGAGAAAGAGGGAACGTCCCTCAGGGTCCCGCCATACCTCAAGCTCCTTAAAGGGGATATCCTTATGAATCAAAATAGCAACCCCCTTGGTTTTAGAATCTGGACAACTGGCACAATACACAGTATGAAAGTATCAGTCAGACAAATTAAACTGTCTAGTAGCCAGTGCGTTTCTTGAATGTATGCAATCTTAGCTTTCAAAGAGCGCAAAACATATAGCAATTTGGAACGTTGCTGGGGTTTATTAAGTCCCCGAACGTTGAGAGAGGTAAAATGGATCAAATCAGGAGACATCGAGAGGACGGCAGGAACCCCTTAGGAGCACAAATGATACCGCTCAATAAAATGAAAAAGAACAAAAACCATAACAATAAAACACAAAACCAAGACGAAGCAATCGTCAAATGCCAAAGCATTGAAAGGTGAGCCAGCAGATCGAGAAGACTATCTAAGACCAGAACCACCAAGCAAAACGCCTGGAGGCGGCAGGCTCTGGCAGGGCAGCATAGGCCAACAGGAAACAGTGAATCAATAGACATCAGGCAGAACAAATATACCTTCTATGATTAAAGTATAAGAAAAGGGATAAAGGTCACCGAACAAAACAAAAGTATTAGAGGGGGGATAGAGAATGGAAAATGGGAGAATGGGAGCGTCGCATAGGGAGACTCCCCCCGGAGCAATATAAAACAAATTTGTGGTGCAGAAAAGTAGGTCCCAAAAAGAAACTCCAACCCACCACGCCGCAGATAGAGACAGAGGAAAGGAAAGACATCAAAAAGGTGAAAAAAAGGTAAAAAAAAAAAAAAAAAAAAGGGGGGGGGAAGAAGAAGGAGAGGAGAAACATCAGTGCAACAATGCCCACAACTTATCCTCCGAAAGGCGAACAGTCAGGCCCCCGAGAGGAGCATCCAAACCAAGCCCGAAAGCCGCGAAGGAGACACTTGTAGAAAACCCAGCAAGGTGAGTACGCAGAGAGAAGGGCGATCCAGGCGCAAACCCGCAATATCCATACAGGACGTCATAGACGAATCCAGGTGAAGCCGGAGATGGACGATAGGTGAATCAAAAATGTGCAGACGAAGTACGTAGACAAAGCGGGCTTAGCTGGAAAACGATCCGGGCCCAAGTACCGGAGGAAGGTGAGCAAAGAGACGGTGTAGATGTATACAGGAGAAGTCAGTGCAGGCGAAGAGTTGTAGGTAGAGCCCACAGAGGAACCTCAGATACAGGATGATGGACAGGTAGAGTGCGTCGTCTAAGTGGCAGGCAGATCCTTCGTATTGCGTTGACGTTTGCGGCGCTGCGGACCCGGAGTCCAAGCCAGGGCAGGATCAGAAAGTCGCGGTGGTGCAGTGAAATTGTATTCCCAGTCGTCAACGTGTACCTTAGGGAGATCAAGACGATCGAGAAAGTCCGGAATATCGGACACTTGACGAATCGAAAAGGTACGTCCGTCTCGCCTGACCAGTAAAGCCGCTGGAAAACCCCACTGGTAGGGGATCGTGGAACGGCGTAAAAGCTCCGTGACGGGACGAAGAGAGCGCCGAAACTGCAACGTCTGCGGCGAGAGATCGGGGAAGAGCAAGATCTTGTGGCCCTCCCAAGCGATCGAATTCATCGGGCGATAGCGCGCCAAAATAGCCTCCTTGGTAGAGTAGTCGTGTATCCGACAGATAATATCACGAGGCGGTTGGGTGTCAGCCGATCAAGGCCTCAGTGCCCTATGTGCACGGTCAAATTTAATCGGAGCGTCCAAGGACCTCTGCAGCAACGTATTAAAAATTGTACACAAGGTAGGTATGATATCGGGTAGCTCGACCGTCTCTGGGACACCACGGACTCCTAAATTGTTTCTAAGGCCCCTATTATCAATATCGTTGAGGCGCCGGGTAATGCCCACAATGGTACCTGCCTGATCTTGAAGTTGGGCAGAGAGAAGGTCCACCGTCGATGAGATTTTAGTGGTATCTGTCTCAAGCGTTGCCACGCGGTCTCAGATGTGTTTCATGTCCGATTTGATCTCAGTAAGGACCTCGTGGATGCCACGTGTCGCACGATCAACAACTGACATAAGGTCCGCTTTCGTGGGCAGGAGCTTGAGAGCATTCTGCCAAGAAGAGTCCAGGGCAGGCATCTCCCGGTCATCAGGAGGGAGTGTGGAGACCACATCCTCCGAAACACCGCTCTGCGGGCTGCCAGGAGCAGAGAGAGGCCTAGGGAGGGAGTCCCTCGAATCCGTGAAAGTAGGAACGGACAGAGGTGAGTGGTTGCTTCTCCCTCGTGCCGTGTGACTTCGGGGTGGCCGCAGCCCTGTTAGATTTGCCCATCATCGGCGAAAATTATCCGTTCGGTGAGTATAAAGGACGAGGGTAGACGGAGCTCAGAGCTCACGCGTCCATTTTGGAGCTCGGTTGGCCACGCCCCCGAGTATGGATATTTTCAAGCACATCAGAAACTATATAAATTTAATACAATTTGGAGGCCCTGGAGTGATAAATATCCAAATAACCATGGTTGAATAAATTAAAAATAAATATTAGATAGGAGCTCATACATTCAGGTACGTGTGGGGTATGATTGTTTTTCAATAAAAAAAATTAAAAAAAAAAAAAAAAATCTATGCAGCAATTTTAGTAGCTAAAAGATTAAAGGGTGTAATTACGGACTTAATTTTCCAAGACCAAACTGGATTTATCCCAGGAAGATCGGCCAAAAATAATATTAGAAGAGTAATCAATATTCTAGATGCGTCTCAGCGTTCCGGGACTCCTATTCTGAGTCTGTCATTAGATTCCAAGAAGGCCTTTGACAGGGTCAGGTGGGATTTCCTGAGACATACATTAGAGGCATATGGGATAAGGGGTAATATGTTTCATGCGATCATGCCTTTATATACTTGTCCATCAGCAAGAACTGTAGGCCCAGGGATAGATGCAGATTGGTTGTTGATTTCAAATGGCACACGTCAGGGTTGTCCGTTGTCACCCTTGCTGTATATCTTAACAATTGAACCTCTTGCTATCAATATTCTACGTAATCAAGATATACATGGATTTAGATTTCATAGATTGGAAACCAAAATCAGTCTATATGCAGACAACATTTTCATTTATCTGGAACAACCCAAGACATCTGTAACGGGTTCATCAAAAGAGCTGTAGTAACTCCCAGAGATCACCCACATGTATCCTCCTGTCGTCCCCGGAATCACTTCCAGCACCAGCCAGCATGTGCACCTTGGAACCCTGCTATGTGTACCCAATAAGTAGACACAACTACCGTGAACTGAGTACAGCAGAAATGAACAGTTTATTGATGTAAAACATAGACTGATATAGCCACAGAACAGCATTAACATAAATTAACAGATACATGCATACAACCCAACCTTTAATCCCCAGGCAGCAATCCTATTGATGGGATTAATTAAACAATGGCTGGAGCCATCTCTGACTACCTTGGGGCCCTGTATGACAGCTCATTCTGTCACAACATCATTACCAGAACTAATGAAAACTATAGAGATTTACTCAAGTTATTCAAATTATAAACTGAATGTTAGTAAAACAGTTCTCATATCCAGTAAGCTGGCCAAGATGAGATAAAGTATATAAAACATAGTTTTGATTTTGTCTGGGCTAAGGACAATATAGACTACCTAGGTATTAAGATCAAGAAAGATCCATTAAGAATAATAAAGGCAAACTTCTTACCATTATTGAAGACCACAAACAAAACTTTAAAAGATTGGAAAACAAATGAGATCTCCTGGATTGTGAGAATTAATACAATCAGATCCTATTTTACCTAAATGGACTTACCTTTTCCAAATGATACCACTACAAGTCCCTAAGACATGCATGATTCAATCTGCTTTTAATAAGTTTATTTAGCTAAACAAGAAACCAAGATTAAGTATGGCATTACTATCCATGAAAACGAGAGAGGGAGGCCTGGGAGTTCCTAATATAACTGAGTATCACGGTGCATGTATGATAGCACACCTCATGGCGCCCCAGGCAGAAGCAGTGAGAGTGGAAGTCTGGTATTATATAGAGGGTAAAAGCATTGGTTACTTAGATTTGACATTTTTACCATGGCTTACAAGGCAAGGCAGAAGGGACTGGATGGATGTAGATAGATCCCTAGTGTTAAAAAATTTATTGGCCACATGGGATAGATTAAAAATAAACAGGGCTTACAAAGCAGTATAGCAGAATGATTGCATTTAGATATAATTTCAGCAAATATAGAAAATGTAAATATAAATCTTTGGAAGCAAAAGTGTATTCAAACAATTCAAGATCTATACGTGGAATCGGAATTAAAAGCCTTTTCACAACTACAAGAACGACTCTTTCTTCCCGCAAAAGAGATTTTTACGTACTTAAGAATTAAAGGTTTCCTATCTAAATTCCAGTTACTAAAAGTGGAGGAGTTGAGCTTGTTAAAAAATCTTAGTAACCCAAATATCAACAAGGGAATGATCGCTAGATGTCTAACATTTATTAAAATAAATCAAAAGCATACACCAATGAGGGCAATTAAAACATGGGAGAAGGCATTAAATAGGACTATTACCTGGGATGGATGGGTAGCTTCAATACGATCAGTTAACAATGTCATATGTTGTTTAAATATTAGAGAAACAGGTGGTACTTTGTCCCATCCAGAGTAGCAAAAATGTATGTTCATACTGACCCTAATTGTTGGTGGTGCGGTCTTGATATTGGGAACTTTTTACATACTTGGTGGTCTTGTGGTCAAATAAGAATCCTCTAGAGAAAAGTTTATGACCAAATTGAGAACATGGTAGGACTTAAGTTGCCTTTTACTCCAGACTCAGCCTTATTGCATATGGATTGGCCAAAAACTTCTAAATTCACCACAATATTGATCATTCACGTTTTACTGTCTACCAAGTTATTGATAGCTAGAAATTGGAAAAACAAAAAAAAGCCTAGATGGGAGGAAAGAAGATTGCAAACACTATATCACTGTAAAATGGAACTGGGTATAGCTAAATCCAACGCATTTAACATTTCCAACTTCATATTATGGGAGAAGATCATACAGATATTGGAAAATAAGGCTTACATATGATAAGGGTTAACCAGTTCTGGACGCATCCCGTATTATTTTATTATATTCTATTGTTTATGGCCAAAGGCTATTGAATATCTTACAATAGAATTATTGCTATATATGTTTGTATTGTTATATTGTCTACTTTTATAATTTATAAAATGATTAATATAATTAAAAAAAGAAATTAATAAAATAAATATTTATTACACACTTATTTCACTTCATTTTGAACAACACCTGTTCATGTACCTCTCGAGTAGCATTATCTTGAATAAGGATGTAGAGTGGAGTGATCTTGTTAATTTCCAAGAGCACTGGAGTAGGGCTGACTTGTTCTTTATTAGCATGTCTGCACAGGTGGCATCCAGACGGGCATCTCCCCTTCTCTTCACAATGTATCTCCACCCCTATGATTAACTGGTCATCAGAAAGCATTTGAGCTGTAAGTAGCCCAGACAGGTAAGTAATAAATGGCATAGACTTCAGCTCCTTCTTGCTCCCCAACTCTGTTGTTTCTGTAGATGACAAATAACAACAAAAATCATCTAACAGTATAAGAATTAGGTTGATTTTACACTTAGACATGAACAATGTTTACCATCAACCTTTAAAAAATGACAGTGGCACACACTCACTCAATCTGTCGTTCCAGCAGCAGATTGGGTGAGCATAAAAACATAGTGTGCAGCCCTACATATCCAGCGTCACTTACGTCAATAATGTGGCTACCGGCCTTAAAGTGCCAGGGCCACTCCGTAATCACCATTCAGGCCCTGTACATCACTATTTTACATCGATAGTGAAGTGTTCATTTCTAAATGAAGCCTCTAGTCTAGACCATATTAGTGGCCAATTTGTGATTGAATTAAAAAGTATAAATCAGATTATGAAATTTCAGAGATGGAATATTATCAAAGAGACACTAATCTTTTTGGTAGTTTCAAAAATGTTAAAAACTGAAATGAATAGTGTAAAATAAAAAATAAAAATCTCTAAGCACTATCAGATCTGTCACCAAAAGTGTCACTAATCAGTGATCATATTATAGTACTATAATCATATTATAGTATTTATTTTACTACCTGCATGATCCTGCATATAGTATTTTATTTTATTACCTGCATGATCTCGCTGACTCCTCTCTCTATGAAAGTTGTCAATAATGGTAGGGGAAGGGATCATTAAAACTTTTGACCTGATCATTGACACACTCTAGAATGGTTGCATCAGGTACTCATAATCACCTAATCATCCGTGTATCCTAATCTACTGTAGTTTGTGTAGAGTTGTTAGGATTAGACTTGCTCATTTGTTTTCGAACTAATGCCAAATTTTGCCATTTCGTCCATTTGTGTCAGTGTAAAAAACGAACAAACAGAACATTGGTCGAAAGAAAAAGAAAATCAATGTGCGCAATACAAAAATCTTTTTTAATTTGTCCATTGGTTCCACAGCCGTGGCTGCCATTTTAACAGACTAGTTAGTTTAACCCCACAGTTATGCACACCTGCACCCAGAAATGCCTTATTCCCATCCTATTTGACACTCTGCCTCCCTGATATGCGTTATACCCAATGTTTCCCACTCTGCCCCCAGATTTGCCCTATATCCCACACATATGCTACTCTGCCCTCCGACTTACCAATGCTTCCCCGGACTCGTCCCCATACTTCAGATTCCCTGGTGTCTAGTGGGGGCAGCCAGTGAACGTCTGCGAGATGTGCATAGACAACCTCTGCTGCCTGTTAGTTCCGCCGGGGCTTCTATGACTGAGCACTGGAAGGTCATGTCATGCCGGTGCTCAGTCATAGAAGCCCTGGTGGAAGTGCCGGCAGCAGCGGAGGTTGTCTGTGCCCATCACGCAGACTTTCACTGCCTGCCAGGGAGGAGGACTGCACATCACAGCACAATGCAGTCGTGTATAGTTTTTCAGTAGTATTCAAGAGCATCTTTCTCTAATGTATTTTGGTTCACCTTTTACATTTTTTGTTTGTATCTGATTCTTAATTAAGTATATTTAAAAAACTTCCTCTACTGTTAAAAAAACACCACAAAGTCCACACACACCTAAATAAAATTTGTAATGGATCCTTTTGGTACTAGGAAAGATGGAGGGTCAAGGCTTCATTCACCATCATTCACTAGCAGTTTTTCTAGGACACAGTCTTTGCTTCAGTTTAGTCAGACAAGTACTTCTGCCGTTATGTCCAACGGACCACCTAGTAATAGGTGTAGGCCAAGCTCTCAGTCTCAAATATCATTTGGGGGAATCATTGCTGCAAGAATCCACACAAATAGCAGGCAGTAGTAGTGTGCAAGGCCCACCAGCACTACGGTATTCTACAGAAACAAGTACCAGTTTAAGGGTACCACTAAGGCTACTACTAAAAAGGCATCGACTAGTAATACTAGCCCTGTGACTATAAAGAAGTGCCTTTTGCCCCCAGCATCTTCCTCTTCCACGAGCAGCAGTCCCACTACCATGTCCAGTTCCCATGCTTGCACTGTCACAGTTACCACCATTACTATAACTGTGCCAATAAGAGCAACCACAACTACTGTTACGACTAGTAGTATTAGCCAAAGTAGAAGTGTAGAGAGAATAGTGGTGGTGTAACCCCCCACAGTGAGCGGAGCGAATAATCAAATAAAGAGATATAGCTTATCCCTTTGGGGTTAAAAACAATCAGAATCCTGGGGGCATGTCCTGGTGCTTGAGGAAGATGCAAATAAAGAGATATAGCTTACCCCTTTGGGGGTTAAAAACAATCAGAATCCGAGAGCATGTGCTGGTGCTTGAGGAAGATGGTCGCACATTGAGTTAGCTCCCGCTCTTAACTCGGCAACGCCAGCTTTCACAACCTTTCCATTTGGCTTTGTTTGACCACTTTTGCTACCTCATCGCCCCGCAGCGAGATGTCCACCCATAGGTGCAGAAATCGGGGTGTTTCTTCCGAGATGCCGGACTGTTTTTAATAAGAAGGATGCCGTGTGGGGTGAGGGCCTCGGTAGTGCGGACAAAGCGGGGCCTAGCACACGCAGCGACATCACGGACCTTAAGGCCTGCATACTATCGGTGAAACAGGAGCTGCAACCAGATCTCAAAGCGGGGTTGACGGCTATCTCTGCAGCTTTTTCTGCCCTGGCCAACAGGACCGTCCACGTAGAAGCCGCGGTTGACCAGCTTACCTCTGCGCAACAGGACTGCAACGTGGCTATTGCTCGTCTGGAAGCCACGTGTGCAGACCTTCGGGACGCCATGGAGGACATGGATAACCGCTCCAGATGCTCCAACCTGCGGGTCAGGAGAGTTCCAGAATCCCTGGCCAATGTCCGCACGTTAATCCATCGCTACCTGCGGCAACTCCTGCCCGACACACTGGAAGAAGAGCTGCGCCTGGAGCGGATCCACAGAGCGCTGTGCTCGAAACCAGGATGGAGAACCCCCCAGGGACATTGTTCTGAAATGCCATTACTACACCACGAAGGAGGCTATCCTGCGTGCAATGCGGAATATCTCCCCAGAGCTTGATGGCTTTACTCTGGTGTGGTATGCAGATATTGCCCCCTCCACCCTCCGTAAGCGCCGGGCCCTGAAACCACTGACAGATTTCTTATGGGAGCACTGGATCCTTTACAGATGGGGTTTCCCCTTTAAGCTCCTTGTCCAAAAAGGTGGACTGCTTCTGCAACTGCGGGAGATTGCTGATGCTGGTCCCTTCCTGCGTCGCCTAGGGCTACAGCCACCCGCTAGCCTGGACCGACATCTCTACGAGACTACTTCCCCATCCCGACCGGTGGATGAACCCCGGGGCCCCTTGAGCCCCAAAATTTATCGCCCTGCCTGGCGGACAGCCCTGTAGCGTCCCAGGACAAGGACTGAACCCAGCTAGATTCCCTCGCTGTTTCAGTGCGCATCCTGGTCGTATGCTGGACTAAGTTCATGGCCATTTCCGATCTCCACGTAGTGGACAGCTAAGTGATTGCACCGTGTTATGTTGCTTTTTTATTATATGCTGTTATCGTTCTAGGGGGGGCTTTTGAAAATCTTTTGTATGCTCCCACCATATCATCCTCCGTCGTCCCCACTATGTTTTTTTTGTGTTTTGAGCATGTACATCTTTGTGACCAGCCGTCCCTGATTTGCATAGCTGTTTTGCCGCGTTGGACCTTTTCCATTTTTTTTTCAATTTGATTTTTTATTATTATTGTTACATCATGCCCATTGTCTTTGCTGCCTCCACCCTTGCATAGGGTCCAACCGAGGTGGTGCAGGCTTTCATGTCTAAGATATCTCAATGCATGTTCGATACTACCTGGTTACTCCGGTGTGCTTCCATTGTCTACTCACGTATATGTGCCATTCTGGATGTTATATTGAAATGTTTCTCCGATTGTGCTGCAGCTAATCCAGTCTCGATATAGGTTCACCTCTTTCATCAGCTTCCCGTCCGGTAGGGAGAGTTTAGTTTCAACTGTATGGGCACACACCAAAGTTTTTTTTTTTTTTTTTAATCTACACAATATGTCTTATGCTCTTATCACTGTCTGTGGGGGCTATGGCATCAAACTGCACCAACATAGAGGACTATGGCTCCAAAGCACATTCACGTACACGTTCTTTTTTTTTAATATATATATATACTGTAGTACCTGTCGCATCTGTTTCCATTCATAGGGGAGGCCATCTCCCTATGTGGGTGTTTGCCCTTACTAGAAGGTTCTGGCCCCAAAATGCATTTATACACACACTTTTTATTTACTACTACATATTTTATATGTTTTGCACTTTCTACCTATGAGGAGGGCATCCTCCTATGGGGGCGCTTGCCTCTCCTAGCGGGATGTGGCTTCCAAAAGCATTAACATACACGCCTTTTCTTTTTATTACATATTTTACATGTCTTGCACTCTCTCCAGCCTATGAGAAAATTGTCTCTTTATACGGGCGTTCACCCTCGCCAGAGAGCTATGGCTCCAACATGCATCTACACACTAATTTTTTTTCCCCATTCTCTTCTCCACACACGCCATATCTCCCCGGGAGGCTTCCGTTCCCTACGGGCACCTACTACATTTCTGGGACCGTTCAGCGCATAATTTTGTCTCAGCCACCTATTTGTGATGACGTTTTAAGTCAGCCTGGTTGGGTTTGCTATGTTTAATGGATATCATATGTTTTCCTTGATTGTTGCCAGGGGAGCGTCCTTCCCATCTCCTCACCCTGATTCCCCTGTGTTCCTCTCAAATAGACATACCTGTGTTTAGTCTATTACTTCTGTGTTGCATTGTTCCTTCCCTGGTGGTCTTTCTCGCTAAGGTTCTTTCTCTTCTTTTTTCCTGTACCCCCTTCTCTCTACTTCCCTTACACCTTTTTTCTTTTTTTTTTCTTCTCTCCGCCTCCAGGCCCAGTCTCCTGAGGAATGGCTTCCTCACATCCGCTGGGGCTGAAGATAATATCTTTGCAAAACTTTATCAAATCTCTTGGATTATTTGATGCCTGGAGGCTTCTTCACCCCACGGCTCGGGATTATTTATTTTTTTCACACCCTCATACGATGTACTCCAGACTGGACTACTTCTTTTCTTTCAGCGTGTCCTTCAATCGCTTCTCGGCTCCAAACTTCATGAGATTTCGTGGTCAGATCACGCAATGGAAATATCGTTAGCGAATCTTCGTCCTCCTAATTTACGACCATTCTGGCGACTCAACGACTCTCTGCTTCTCGGCCCTGAAGTTAGAGGGACCATAACTCAATCTCTCACCGCTTACTTAATAACCTTATCACAGTGGATGAGGTTTCGGCTGCTCTGAAGATTTTTAAGAATTCAAAAGCCCCAGGCCCTGATGGCTTCACGGCTAAATATTAGTCTTTTGCCGCTTGTCTTCCCTCGCACCTGATTAATTTATTCAACATATTCCTCAAGGGGGAGGCGCACCCATCCCCAGGCATGCAGAGGGCCAAGATAGTGATGATTCCCAAAGAGGGTAAGGACCCATCTCTTTGTACCAGCTATAGACCCATATCCCTCATTAACATAGATTTAAAACTATTTGCCAAAGTTCTCGCCCTTCGTTTAAATGAGGTCCTACCTGCCTTAGTCCATCCCGATCAGGTGGGTTTCATCCTGGGGAGAGAGGCCCCAGATAATATCCGGCGCATTCGGAACCTGCTCCACTAATGTCAGAGGACAGGAATGCCGATGATGCTTCTGTCCCTGGATGCTGAAAAGGCCTTCAACCGAGTTGATGGTGGTATTTGTGGCCCACTATGCAGGCGCTCGGCTTTTCCGGAGCCTTTTTGAGAGATGCGCAAGCCCTATATACACTTCCCTCATCTGTGGTAGATATAGGCACGTTCCGCTCCAGCCCCTTTGCAATTAAGGGTGGGACCTGCCAGGGTTGTCGCCTGTCACCCTTATTGTTCGCGTTGGCCATTGAACCCCTAGCCCAGGCTATTTGTCTGCATCCTGATATCAGGGGCCTTACAATTGGCGGTCATGATTATAAGCTTAGCTTGTTTGCAGACAACGTTCTGCTTTCCCTGACGTCCCTGCCTAACTTGTACTATCTGTTGGGCAATTTGGGAAGCTCTCAGGCTATAAGATTAACTCGGATAAATGTGAAGACTTGAATGTAACCCTTCCCTATTCTATCTCTCTCAGTGAGCCCTTCTCCTGCACGTTGGGTCCAGCTAGAATCAGATATCTGCTCCGGGGCAAATCTGTGGTGGCTCTAGACAAATCCAGGGTCTCTGACAGCCCTACCCTTCTTCACTCGCTCACCTTATGGTACCAAGTTTGTCGCAAGTATTGACTCACAGATAACAGCTCCAGGTTGAAGCCGCTACTTCAGAACCAGGAATTCCCCGCAGGCCTCCAAGTTCACCCGTTCAAGTAATGGGTCAACAAGGCCCAATGGGAGACCTACTATTACATTTGAACAGGTGAGGAAACCAGGATGCAGGGAATGAGGTATAAGTCTCTTTAGTGTGCCCAAAAGGTATGGACGACTCTTGGATAGGAGTGGAGTAGACAGCACAGTGCAACAGATAGTATTGTCCGGGTATCAGGCAGAGAATGGTCAGACAATCCAGGTCAGGAACAGAGAGGTCAACGAGGTCAAAATACATGCAATGGTCGGCAACAGAAATCCAGCAGAGAGCACCGTTAAGCAGGTAAGTATACATCGCAGTCGTTAGAACAACTGAGCACTGGGAAGCCCCTACAGCCAGAGCCTTGGATGGCTCTTCTTTGCAGATGTTACAATCTGACCAAACTAGCTCACCGTCTCATCTTTCGAGTCTGTACAGCAATCCGTCTCGCCATTGCCAGGGTCTGGAAGTCAGGTACCCCATCGATTCCCGACATTGAAGCTAAAATATGGAATATGCTAAAGATGGAAAAAATCATGGCGTACCTGCATGATACATCGCATCTTTTTCTTCTCAACTGGGAGCCATGGCTAGAGAAGTTTGCAGCGTCACCTGCAGCCATTTTGTGGATCTGAAGAGGCAGACCACTGGAGGTTGCTCCCTGTTCTGTTACCCCTTACCCCCTTTTTTTTTCTTCCTCTTCTCTTCTTTTTTTCCTCTTCTGTCTTCTCCCCTCCTTTCTCTATACCTTCTTTTGAAGATGTTTTCCATTGTTTAAGCCGGGTCCTGTATTGGGTCCCACCGGTCTCTGGGTATTGTTGGCTTTTCGTTATACGTTATGGGCCTTGGTTACGAAGGCATTACCACCCACGGCTCTTGATATTATGCACACTTATGCACACTATTTCTGGTGGGGCTCTCTCATGTTACTTCACTTCTGTATTAAGTTTACATGGGATGCTCTGTATGTCTGTATATCCTGCATCCTTTCTGTTATGCCTGTATTTGATGCCTTCTCGTAAATCATCTCCTATACCAAAAAAATAATAAAATACTTCTCAAAAAAAAAACAATCAGAATGCGGGATGTACATAAAAGATAAAAGAAACAAATAGTGCAACCTGTGTGCAACACAAATTAATGCAATAAAAGTCATGGGCTAGAACACTCACATGAGTGGAGCCAATATGACTGGCTCCAATCGAAATCGCTATGCGTGATCTGGGATCACACACCCATCTGTTAGTGAAGATATAATCCAGAGCCCCCACCCGGGCTCTGGCGTGGATTACGCTGTGCTAACTGAGGGCAGTGTGACAGGGCCAAGATGGCTGGCTCATATGTTCGTGTGAACTTTAGCCGGGTCAAGGAGCACTTTTGTGTCCAGTTCGTGATAACGTAACCCGGTAATATTTTTTATTGTGTTTTATTGTCTAACCGGCCCAGAGACTGAATGTGACTGCAGCTCCAGCCTTCAAAAGGAACAATCAGGTAACCTGGCTGGGGCTCTTAATCAACCAGCACAGCCCTGTTTGCCCAGACGGCACCCGCACTACAGGGGGGATAACACAGGTGGGGGAAAACCATTGTATTCCTTAATCCCCTCACCTGATACATTGCCTGTGTACTGATGGGATTTGTGATGGGATGTGGTTGATGGGATTGGGGGTTGGGTTCAGTGCACATTGAATTGAGATTATATATAATTTCTGTGTGTTTGTAAATAAAGAGAGTTCTTGTTTTACTACGAATGGTGGTCTGACGGATCCGTGGATAGCAGGAGCTATCCGTATGAGGGACTGACCCTGTAACAGGCAGCACTTCCCCATTCCATTAACACCAGCGTAAATATAGATAGCAGCAGGAAAAAATAATGGATCCGGTAGGGGATGGGTCTATAAATGGTACTGTGCAAAACTGAGCAATGTGTGCAAAGGATGCAGTATTTGCCAGCAATGCCAAATGTGCAAAATATGCAAACTACAGTATTTATTTTAAACACAATATAACAAATAAAAACACATAATCCAAATGCAATACTCAAGTGAAAAATAGTCCCCCCTGTGATCCTCCAATAATGCAGTGAAAGAGGAGCTTTCCAAAGCATTTGTGGAATGTACCTAGCTGGCAGCATGCCTTTCTTTCCCTGACAGAACACAGGCAGCCCGGTGTGCAGAGCCGTAGCTAGCTCCTTTTGCGCCCAAGGCAAGAATGGAATATTGTGCTCCCCAGCTATTTTATTAACAGAGGCTATTTAATTTACACTGCCCTTACACAATGCCCTTACACACACACCTGCCCATGCACACTGCCTTTACACACACCTGTCCATTAACACAGTGTAATTAGCAAAAATCAGCATGGTTTTATGAAACATAGGTCATATCAAACTAACTTAATTGCATGCTACGGAAAAGTAAGTAGAAGTGTAGATCAAGGTGTTGCAGTAGATGTAATCTACTTGGATTTTGCCAAGGCGTTTCCACACAATAGGTATGTATTCAAACTGAAAGAAATTGGTCTAGATGGAATTCTTGTTCTTGGGTAGAACATTGGCTTAGTGAGTACAGAGAGTTGTCATCAATAGTAATTTTTCAAGCTGGACAAAAGTGGTAAGTGGTGTCCCACAGGGTTCTGTCCTGGGACCAATTTTATTCAACATATTTATGAATGATCTTGCAATAGGCATTGAAAGTCATGTTTCCGTGTTTTACACTAAACTCTGTAAAGTAATACAATGTGAACAGGATATTACTTTGCTGCAGAGGGATTTAGATAGACTGGGGACTGGGCACACAAATGGAAGATAAAACTGTAGATGTAATGTAGATAAAGGCAAAGTTATGGCACTTGGTGGTAAGAAATACACAAGTAATTTACACCCCAAATGGTAGTTAAATAGGGATAACAACAAATGAGAAGGATTTGGGAATTGTTATAGACAACAAACTAGGATGCAATGTCAGTCAGCAGTTGCTAAGGCCAGTAAGGTATTGTCATGTATAAATAGGGGCATCAATTAATGGGATAAAAATATAATGTTGCCTCTTTATAAATCAATAGTAAGACCACACCTTTAATATGCTGTGCAATTTTGGGCACCTATTCTAAAGAAGAATATTATAGCACTGGAAAAGGTGCATAGGTGGGCTTTAACATTAATAAAAAGACAATAGGGATGTGGAATTTTCTGCCTTTAGAGTTAGTTTTATCAAAGTCTGTACAGATGTTTAAACAGCAACTGAATGAATACTTGCAAAAACATAATATTCAGCGACCTAATTTTTAATTATGAGGAAAAAGCTTCTTGATCCAAGGAGAGATCTAACTGCCATTTTGGGTTCAAGGAGTTTTTTCCTAGTTTGTTGTAAAATTGGAAAGTGCTACAAACTGGATTTTTTGCCTTCTTTTGGATCAACAGCAATTAGCAGATATGGGAAAGGCTGAACTTTATGGACACGTCTTTTTTCAGCCTATGTAACTATATAAACATACACTGCCCTTAAACAAGACTGCCCATACACACTGCCTTTACACACACCTGCCCATAAACACACATATACA